>DWNE01004040.1:0-15764 GCA_018249875.1 Cecropterus toxeus
AGACCCAGAACAGAAATCTAAACTTATCATTCATATTTCTGTCTGGCCGGGAATCGAACCCGGGACCCACTGCGCGTTAGACGGTATGCTGACCGCTCGGCCACGCGGGTCGTCGCAAAAATATAAATATATAACCCGTAAATTAGATCCTTGATTAGAACATTAAACAATGAACTAACTGTATTTTATTTTAGCCTGAGTAGGCGTTTACAAATTATCAATCATTGAATTGGAATACGACGACAATTAGAAGACGCGGCTAGAAACTCATAGGGTTTAATTTCTATGTAGGTAATTCTTAGTTATTAGTAGGTATATTATAATAGAAAGTTATTGTTCAAATACCACGGATTTACTTTCAGCAACTCAGTTAAGTGCGAAATTCGTTTTTTCGCTTGTATGTAGATTGGGAACTTTGGGAGTATACTCCATGGTATTCCACTATGATTGGTGGCAGAAGTTAGGTATTTCCAAACTTAGTATTAGGTCTCCGACAAGCTGTAACTATATTATAATAACAAGTCACAGCGTAATATGCGCCATAAAGCATAAAAAATGTCATTCCTACTACTTCGAAAGTTCATGGTACATTTTTCCTTTAAAATAAGTCTCAACGATTTATGTTAAATGTCCATAAATTTAAGGCTTGTTAATGGGTACAACAAATGAAGATGGTTGTAGATTTTAATTGTCGAATCTGCTACCACCATAAAATTGTGAAAAAATTACATTCGGCTGTCTACCCTTGATAATGTTTCTAGCAGAAGTCGAAACTAAAAAAACAAAGTTTATTTTTTAAATTTTGAAACTATAAACTAAATTCTAAGGCTTCTAATTTATGATACAGTAAAAAGCTTATTTTCAAATCAAAAGCATTGTTAGTTCAACTTATAAATAATGAATGACTGAGCATAACTTAGTCTTATCCTTTTGACATATCGGTTCCATTAAAATATTGTCGCATGAATCTAAATAGAAATAAGACTTACCTAATATGTTCATGTATATTATTGTTTGGATGAGTGTAGAGAAGCTAGCAACAGAGATTGAAATAGATACTTGTTTATTTATGTAATGTACTAGGTTGCGCTTTGGTCACTTCAGGTGAATAAATATTCTATGTAATAATGTAGATCGTAAACTCTCTGTGCGAACTCTCAATAGTAATGTTTACGTTTGAGGTTAACGAAGCTAACGTCCTTGCAAACTACCATGTATATAATAGTAGTAAGATAAGTATGATTCAGTTGTAAATGCGATCATCAAATGTGTATCCATTTAATATTTTAATATAATTTTTACATATTTAAAAATAATAAACGAGCATGTTTCCATCAGATGGTAGATAGCCAACATTTTCTCCGTGATGTTTTCTTATTAGTTTTTTCCTTGATAAGTTTTCTACAAAGTTTATAGGCTACTTCCGGATGAGGCTCGCCATTGCTTCAGAAAGCTACTAAGTGGCACGTATTTAAAAAAGATTGCCGACTATACTGGAATATGACACCCTTAAGTTGATACGCTTCCGATGTGTATTTCTTCTTTTTTTGGTTTAGGTTTAAAGAATCTTTATTTCTCATAAGACGTACAATTTCTTGCCTTTCAAATCAAAATACAACGCTAAGAAATAGGTCCGGCGGTGGTGCTTCCATAAAAGCTACCTTAAAAATTGTACTATAGGTAGGTATTTTTGTGGTTCATACTTAACGTACTTATCCTGCACGTATATAGTACCTTCGACGTCACCAATGAACGGGACCTTACAATGGCCAGTTGCGCTCCGCACGTGTTTTCCATGTAAACGCTTAGTCTCTTATAGCTATTACACTATTGTTGGTACTTGCAGCGCAGTTGCAAACATAATGCTAATGAGGGTGTGTTTCGAATTGCATTTGCGGTACAGCTGCTGAATGCCTTGAATCACGGGCGTGGTCCGTGAATCATGGATTAACGGATTCATGGATTCAAACGATGTTCATTCTTTACCTTTGGAATCCTTAATGACAAACGGCAAAATTGTTGCAGTGTTAACTTGTTATTCGCTAATGGTAGCTCTATTCTGACTATTATTCATGTATTGTGGCTATTATGTTCTTATTAAGTCGTTTATGACAAAATACAAATTTTATATTTGGATACTTGCAAAGCTCCATTCGAGATTCATTCAAATAAATAAAAATAAGTAATTTATTTGAATTCCACACATTGTCAATAATAACCGTAGATTTTAGATGTGTTTCAGATTTATGTCATGTGGTATCGATATTGAAGCGATTGAGGTACAAAATTCAGGAAATGCGCAGTAACTTCTACAGAAGCGCGTAACATTAACATTCTACTGGACAAAACCCCTATCAGGCAATGTCTATGTCTAGCAGTAAACTCAAAATGATGATGAATGGAAACTTATATTTAGTAAAAACATCTGTTATAAAAATAAATGATATTTTTTTTAACAATTATTCCCAAAATTACTTTTTCAGTCACTTACTGCACCTAAAGAAGTTATGTGCAAAATTTTGGGATTTTAGATTCAAGTGTTTTGACTGTTTTGATCTTTGGTTAGGCCTATGGGGTTATTGATTCGGATTAAGTTATACTGCAATATCAGTGTAATAAAAAAATCTTAGCGGTGAAATTAATAGAAATAAATTTTTGAAGGTAAATATTAATAGACAAATATTCGAGAGGGTTCAACGTACATATAAATGTCACTTATCACTAAGCAAGATCGTTAGGAAAAAAATTACACGATAAAAAATACTACCACAGATACGTACATTTGAGATAAGAACGAAATTGTTCTCTTAAAGAGCATATCAAAGATGGTAGAAACCGTGGTTCGACTTCAAAAGTACCTCTAATGAGGCTTTTGCCAATAGTCTATGCGCGTGGTATAAGTATTAGTGACCACAATGGGTGTATTATACATAAAGACGCTGCTGCCTTTCTTCAGGTTCTCTTATTCGCCTTCAACGACATCCAGGGTAGAGAGGTAGTGGTGCTATTCAAGACTGACACCATAGGGCAATACCTATTTCTGCCATAATACAATGCTGCCTGAGGCTACTATGATCTGATCTGGCAGGTGTAATGAGACCAGGTGTTCTAACACAGCCCTCAGTGGAAAACGCATCTTTAACCGAACTCAGATAACACCAATCTTCCTTCGCGTGTTAAAGGTTCACGTAGCACTTATCATCACGCTCCATTAGCATTCTAAATTTAACAAAACATGTGACGCGTAACAGAAATTGTGACGGCAAATTTCTCTCATACTCGATAAAGAAGATTCACTTTTTAAAAAATCTCCTCTATTTTCAGCTCAATTTGTTTAATCATCTTCCAACTACCGAGTAGAGATAAGGCAACATTTTACGAGTGAATTAAGCAACATGGTCAAAACGATCGTGACCTCAGGCGCGCGGGCTTAGCGCAGGTTATCTAGACGCGGGGTCAACGAACCGACCATAATAATGTATAGTTGCGGATATGGCGAAACTGGAAAAAATATATTATGTCATACTCCAAGTTGGTAGAAGCTAGTTGCCTTGAACTGCGCGATGCTTTATTTTGGCATCGAGACATTTATGTCTGGCTGCTAGACTAAGCTACATAATTTAGTAAGCTGGTGAACTTCATAGACTTTTGAGAACTTTTTAGACCATCGAGAACTTATTTAAACTTTTGACAACTTTTTTTTAGACATTTAAAACCCTCTAAAAAACGATTTGAAGTTACTCGCGTGTCCACGGGCAACAGTCACCGCTTACCATCAGTTGGACTGCACGCTCGTTTGTTACTTAGTCTTTTTAATAATCAAAGTCGTTAAAGATAGCAGTGACTTCTCAGATCTGAAATAATAAGCTCGGATGTACCAAAACTTATGAATTGTTTGTAATATCTTAATGTGTTATTTACGGAACAAATATTTAGTCTCAGATTATTTACGAAAATATCAATATCTGTCTTTATCGTTACTACTTTAATACTGTAAAATAACATACATCAAGAACATAACACAAAATAAAAGCACACGAGCCAAACCTACAAAGACCAACATTACACCGCCATCGAAACCCAATAAATGACACGATTACGTGCATACATTATTATCGCTATTTGTTTACAGTTATTCCAAATTTGAGCACTTAGTACTTAAATTAAGTTCAAAAAACAAGGTCACGTGGGCCCGCGGAACCAGCTCAAAAATGCGAGTGACCCGTCATTACGTTCGCACCTCGGTTCACGCCTCGATACTTAAATTTCTGAGGTTCAACATCAAATAAATCATCCAGTTTAATTATTGTATAAGACAAGTGTGTTGAATTTTGAGGATGAAACGCAATTTTCGCAAATTTCCTTGTTTCACAGTTTCGTCTGCTTTCCTGATTCCCTCTTACACATTTTAAGCGTCTTAAGCTGACTCAAATGGCATGGGCTTTTACACATGTAACAAATCCCTTATAAAGTTCCTCGGAACTTACTGGAGTCATTCCAACATACACTTCAGGGATAGTCACCCATCACCACTTCCACTTTCCATACAACCAATTAACCAACCATTTTAAGCGTCTAAGCTAATTCTTGTAAAAGGGACTCTCCTTCATTTAACAAATGTTGTATAGATTTTTGTGCTATTACTAGAATCATTCAAACACAGACTTTAGGCATAGTCAACCATCAGCAGATAGTCCCAAGTAGGATTTCAATTCTATATGAATTAGATTACAGTTGTCTATACATAGGTGTAGGTGGTGGTAGAACTCCTAACATACTCTAGATCGGAAACATGATTATATCCATGCGGTATGGATGTTCTGTTACACACACATTTGCAGCTTAATTTCCTTTGATGTTTGGTGACACATAAACACTAAAATCCACAAAAATTATTAAATTTTATGATTTCGATGTCATAACCGGAGATCGAACCCGGAACTGTGCTCAGACCGGTATAGAGACCGTTCCACCACGCGGGTCAAACTATCGCCTATGAACGCCTAACGACCAGTAAACCATCAAACGAACAATAACTTCCTAAACCAACCGCATAGCAGTTGATTATGAGAAAGAATTCTATATTGCTGCCAAACTATCCATTCATGAAGATGTGATTTGGGTCAATAGAACGGATTCGAAGATAGACTCCACTGACCTCGCTCTGAACTCAATACATATCATATCAACTAGAAATGTTAGTATTTTAGTTAAAACCATTTCCGTTCATTGTATTTCAGTTATTAAATCGAAATAGTTACAAAAAAAAATAGATTAAAAAGAATTCTTTACCTGGAATGTTTCTAATCTCTATTATTGAGTAAAAGTACCGTTTAAATCGAGCCAGCCTTTGCAATATATAAATAATAGCTGTGCCACGCAGTTTCACCCGCTTTTATTAGAGAACAATCTTTTAAAAACAAACAAACATAGCGTGATGTTATATAGCCTAAAGCCAGCCACGATAAATTTACAATTCAATACAAAAATATTTTTTCAATTCGAACCAGTAGTTCACGAGATTAGCGCCTTCAACCAAACAAACTCTACTGCTTTATAATATTAGTATAGATAATAGTAGTACCCGTACTTCGCTGTGTGACAAAAAAAATAGGTTTTACCAAACCGTTGCAAGTACCTGAAAAGGGCGTATAGACTTCTTTTGACTTCGATATTTTTCGCTATTTACACCAATTAAATAAAGTACATCCATGCATTTTTTTATGTAAATCGGAACAAGTGGGTCTTGCGTGATTGAGTAAAACACATACATACATCATCTCATTTTTATATATTAGTATGGAAATATACACGTCTATGCCACAGACATAAACATAACTAAAGTGTGGTACTCACAGTTTGGTATCGTTTGTTTTCGGAATTGTTTTCGAACTACACTGATTCTACGAGGTGGTAGACCGGGGAGTTACTACCGCTACATCTTTTTCTAGCATGAAATTCTAGTGTTTGGTGTAGATAGTAGGTTGTGGTTGGCGGCTCACTCACTTATACTGCTACGAATCTGTGATTGACTTCAGATTAGGTACCTCAATCTGATAAAATATATAATTACGAACGACTTCAGATAAAGCTCTTGATACATTTTAAGATGCTCTTAGAAACAGTTGAATTTTTAATACGACTCACGTGATGAAATAAAAACTGTCTAATGTTTTATCTTTTTTTTTTATGAAAAAATCTTTCTAGTAAAAACACAGATAAGTAATTTGCCAATGTCTTTCAGAACGTTCTAATCTAATCATATGTAACATTATTACTCTAAATTTAATCAACCGAAAGGTCAGCATATTTAATTATTTTTTCATGCCCAAATCCCGTGATGACATCATACTGTAGAAACAGTCTGCTAGCCTAAAACTAGTCGGTAAAAAATCGCGGGATAATGAGCTCAATCTATGCGTATTTGGACGCGGTGTCTGATGGATTAGTAATCAAGCATGACCAAATATGATGCGAATGGTAATCACGAAATATTAAAGTATTCACTACAGTAATTTAGTGTGATATTAACGTAGTGTTGTCTGTTACTGTGTTACTTTTATGTGAATCAGAATGTTATAGTAAATCTTTTGTTAACCGATTTTTTCAGAGGATAGAGTTTTGATGAAGAGAATATTTTTCAGATATACCTATGCTGTTTTAGTTTTTTTTTATAATTTTTTAAAATGCTGCGTGGGTAGTACCTATAACATATAGAAGTATGAAATCTAAGACAATAATGGTAAAAATACAGAGTATTTACTATTTTTTTTAAATTAGCGTCTCTGCCCATATAGTTAACCTACGTTAGGTTAACTGCAAATGAGAACAAGGCAAATGAGAACAAGAAATTCTATGGTCTTTTTTTGAAAACAATATTTTTATTCTTATGCCTATGGAGTAATGAATTTTGTAACAGTAAAAGAATCGATCGAACGTCAATACCATGAAGGCTTTTAATAGTTCCTAAAGACGTAGAGATGTGAGTGGCTCGGCGGCAGCATCACTGCTACAACTATTTCTGCGTTATAAAAGACATTAACTTCCCAAATTTACTATTAATACTATACAAAGTTGTAAGACATAGGTAATCGTCTGCGAGTAGGACACTTATCTTATTGTGGGAGCTGGATATAAAACAATTATCTTAGGCATCAGGAGTGCCAACGCGTCTACGATCAGTTCAGGTAAAGCTTCTGTTTTATATGAGGGTGGTTATAAATGTTCATAGATGGCGATAATCGGTTACCAGATAGATTGTGTGCTTGACAAGTGAGCATGCAATCCACCAATTTAAATATTATAAAAAACCCTACTCGGGATAAGCTACAAATGTTTATAGCAATAATTGCTTAACATTAAACTGAACGTTCGCCGCTTAACAAAATAAACACAATATTACTACGCTATACAAACGAAACTCCCAAGCACAAAAAGACCGCTCGGAAACAGCGCTCCCCGCATAACTAAAATAATTTCATTCAAAAAGCCGATCAACAACTCGTCAATCCTGATAACAGGGCCACAATGTACTACATCATCGGCATTCAGCTATGCAAATGCTTCGTTCGCCGATCAATCACGCAACAATTAGGGATGACGATCTGATATCGATTGAACGATGAATCGATGTTTTGGTAGAAAAGTATCGATTTTTTAAGTAATGAGTAGATCTAGAGGTCATCTTCAGGTCGAAAATCGGCTCTTGATCGGAACGCTATTATTGAACCTCCGCTGTCTGTCTCTCTGTCGTCTTGATCAGTCTCGTATACGTAATAGAATGGCATTTCATTTTTACAAACTGTTTATATGAATGATACAAGAAACCTATACTTATCGGTTTGTCTTGGTTTATCTATTGAACTGTAATAGATTAATTTACATATTTACAATATAAATCGTGTACATATATTATTTTTTTACGATTCAGTAGTTTTTATAATAACATAGACTTAAAAGAAACAAAATATATATATATGTATATATATATATATTTCGTTTATTTTAAGTATAATATGTTAAATCTGGCGTAGAACCTACTTAACCAATCATTATTTGAAATGAGAAACATAAATCTTACTTCGTGTTATTCATTTATTCGTTACCAAATTTCTAGGTTACATGCAAAATCATCTTATTTTGCCAATATAAAACCCAAACCAAAAATAAACCGAAGATCATGTTTTGATAAATTTTCTCGATATTTAATGAGCAGTTATTTTAGATTTTGAAACATATCGATATTTTACGAAACAACCGCCAACCCTAGCAACAATCGACCGACCACAATGAGCCGTTTATATCCAAGAAACAATCGTTATTTGAACGATACTCGGCAGCGTACATTCTTCGCTTATGGCTTAGCTGAGCGTTTTTTGTTCCTGTAGCTACAACTTTAAAGGCATGCTAGGTAGTGCAATGTCATGATTCGCTCGCCACCGGAATGCTTACAATAAAATGAACTTAATTATTTGAAATTATCTGAAACGATACTTGATAGAGCTTATTACGTAGTTGTCTTGAGTCAGAGCTTGAAATTGCGCTCTATAGGAACAATATTCATTTTGATCTTTTTTTAGCAGGAAAAAGAAGAAAATCCAGCCTTAAAAATGCTCTTTAAAGATGGCAGTAATTGATTTTCAGATTTGTAACAAAAATGTTATCAACGTCGAATGCTGTTTATGTTTTTATAGTATAGCTTATATATGTTCGTGGTCATGTGTTTTGGTTTCTATAATTAGATTTGTGAGATTACCAGGTTAGGTTCTCAAAGTTATTCTGAGTACACTTACTACAATTCAAAACAAGTGATAAATAATTAGAGTATGTATTTGCAATTTATAGGGCCTAGTGGCCTAGTCATTTTATAGTAAACTTTTGTAAACGTGATAATTGATTAACGCAATAATATAATTTATGAATTTGTCGTTTTCTTCGATACCAGGATAACCAGGATAACTTTAACAGGATAGTAATTTTCCGTATAATGTTGACTTATATCTCACTATCATAAATTTTCTACACTATTTAAGTACATGCATAATTCACTACATCTGTGTTTCTTACAGAGGTTTGGAGAATCTAAAACTCTTAACTAATTATTCGTGCACGCTGTAACATAAACAGTTAGACATCGGAGACAGGTCCAAGATTAATAGTTCCAGTTTTTCTGCTTCAACGCATCTCTAAATAACTAGTGTACATCCAAACACGGGTGTTTACGCGCTGATCTCTTCATTTTCAATATCCCATACTAATCAGTGGTCTAATGGATCGCAGTAGTATCGCGTTGCTCACTCGATAATACCGTAATCGCGCTCCGGAATTAGAGCTCTCAATCAACTGGGCGCATTTATCAATCGCCTGCCTGTGTTTACGGAAACTGGCTTGAGTTAGTGCAGGGTTGAGCTTGTAAATATTTTTGGTAGGCAATATTACTACATCTAAAATCGATTGTTACCATTACCTACTGAGGTTATTTATAAGACTTAGTTCAACTGTATTTTAAGTTGATACCATGATATACGAAACGAATGCGGTCTAATTACAATAAGCGAAGAGTGTTTAATTGTGTGCTGAGTCACTTTTTGCGCACTTGATAATGCGTTAATTAAGCCCTGAATATTGATAATCGCGAGCCGGTAACACAATACCGGAAATTGCTTGAACGTAACTAGGGTTGAAATTAGCTGAAACCATTTTTGAAAGATTTCGTTGCTCCTTAATACATTTTTAAAAGCTGAAATTCTAGATACAGCTAACACAAACAGCAATTATTCAATAAGGAAAAGTATTTTATTTACATACATAATATTTACATACGTACATAATATATACATTTTTTATGTATAAATAACCCTAGCTAAACGATAGACCTTCGTGATAAGAGTTACCTGATAAAAAGTAGCAGGTAGATCATCTGTCCCTAATAGATCTTCAACCTGATAAATGGATGAATCTTCGCCAATTCATCGTCAGGACTTCTTACACCCTTCTTAAAAAGCTCTAAATCATACCTCAGGAGGAAGTTCATTCCACATCTATCACGCTTGTGCTAAAAACATGCTTAATCTATATTAATAACAACAACATGATAGTAATGTAAGCATATAATGTTTGATTTCGTAACTAAACGAGTTATAATTTAAATAGTGGCAACCCTACCGCCACGCCCGCTGCAAAACCGGTGCGACCGGCCGCTGTCACTGTCTGACCCGAGTAAATTATTCAACGGGAAGCGTTTATCGATACACCACATCACTATTGATGCATTGTCTCAATCCGCAAATCGCTGGGCTTCATGTCGATAAATCTCTCGATGCCAATCACCCTTCAGGCTTGAACTATTTTTATGGAAATTAAATAGGATGCGTTACATTGTAAGTACACGTTGAGGTTTGCTATTTCTAGGGTAAGCTAGACAAGTGCTTAAGAGATACCGATAATGCATATTTGTAATACATGTAAGGAAGTTCAGTACACTAATATATTTGGAACAAAGTTTCATTTGTTGATAATATTTTTGCTTAATTTAGAATAGCGTATTATGCACATGTGATTTGTTTGGATTTTAGTTTAATTGTCTCACAGCAGTTTGAATTTTCTCAACAACGATTTATACTGCTGTGAAACTATATGAATATTTGTGGCAAGGAATAAGGTTGGTGGTGGTTATTGGCGTAAACGCTTTCTACACTCATAGCACCATATTAAGATGTGTGTCTCCTGTGTCATGGGTGCCATGGACACACCAAGACGAATACACAAACATCCAACCGAGAACAGAAGCTAAACTCATCATTCAGATGTCTGCCTGGCCGGGGATCGAACCCAGACCCCACTGCGTGTCAAACCGGTGTGGTGTCAGCTCGGCCACGCGGATCGTCGCTATGTATACCTACTCGAGAGGAGTCCAAAATCGGCTAGTCTCTAAATTATATCTCATCCTATGCTAATGGACGTGGGATTCCAGAATATAGACTTCAACATTTAATTAGTTGATGTGTCAATAAATAACAAATAAGTTCTTGAATATTTTCCTTTTGTCGCCTATACTAAAGGGCTTTGACTCCCTCTCCCTCTATAGACACCCATAGTGGTTCTAGTACCTTGGTGGGACCACAAACTGTTCCGTTTAAATGTTACAAGATCTACTGAATGAACAAATCTGTTTTATGTTCAAGCTTAATAAATTATAGCCACTGAATGTGATCGAAAAGTCGGCTACTTAATTCCGAGTGAAGCAAAGCGTACCTAATACGATTACCATGTTCGTACTGGCTTTTTTGTATCTGTAGCTATTCATTGAGACATAAAGCCAATTCATTTAATGTTTAAGATATTACATTAAACATGTAATATTATAATATCGAAGTGAAATAATCCTTATAGATTTAATATTTTTGTATGCTTACCTATGTTGAATTTACCAACTGAAGCTAAGTTTGTAAATATTAGATTATAGCTAAGAGGTGGTGGAACTCGTGGTGAAACCCTTAGTGGGGCGGTTTTTATCGCACCAAATCTATTTCTAACTTAAGGGCAATAAACTAGATAGCTGTAGCTACTAAAGGTCAAAGACTATCTACTTAGGTGCTCTAGGTGATGATAATTATGCTCTAGGTGATAGGCTCTCCCGAGAACTAATACTCGCTACACACTCAGTTCTTAGCATAAGCAGAGTATTTAGTAGGTCGATTATAAATCTTTCTGGACGGTCCGCTTGCCATCATTGACTTGGACTCAACTCTTTTTTCTTACATATATTTCATAAAGAAAAAGTTTCATAGTACGTAAATTAAGTGCAAAAATAGACCTAAATCTAAAAACATGTATCATTAAATCAATTCTTACAAACTTATCTATACTACAATGTTAATTGGTAATATCAATTTCACAAAAAAAGTTTTTTTTTAATTAAGACCATAAATAGAGTTAAGTCCAAACCCGTGTATTATTAAATCTCGCAGACTTGGCTCAGCACGTCGATCATAGAAACACTAAATCAGATCAAAGCAGTCTAATTCCGAGAGAGGCGAAGCGTTCCTAATTCGATTACCAAGTTGGTACTAAGCGTTGTTTTTTGTATTTGTAGAGCTATTAGTTGGAGCGTGATGGATGCTCGCGATCTGCGGCTCGTTTATTTTGGTTTTGTGCGTCATCCGTGGACGCCTAGGGAACTGTGTTGATGATTGGGTTAAATTATGAGTTTAGTTTCATTTTCACGAAATTTAGCATTAACGTAGGCTTTGTTGTTGTTTAACAAAATAAAAATAATGTATCACCGGCTCACTTATTGAGGTGAACATCTTAGACCTCGGAAGTAGCAATACATCTGTGATCGACTTCAGATACAACTCCTGTTATATGTGATGTTGCTTGCTGTTCATGGACAGCAATTACCACATATCATCATGCATGATGTCCACTTAATATTAACTTCATTTATAATAGGGATTTTATTTGAAGTCAGTAAGATGAGATCCACAGAGGCATTGCTACTTTGAAGGACTAAGATTTTCGCCTCATATAAGTAAGCCGGCAACCCATCATACAATCGTAACGCAAGAACCGCTTCACGCTAGAAATAGGTGTGGTGGTGGTACCTTCCCAGCAGAAGTACACTGGTTCTACCACCTGTTAAATAAGTGTAGTAGATTTATTAGAATCACTTATGTGATTTTAAGTTTATCTTCGCTTACAATAACATTTTACGAATCTTAACATAAAAGCAATAAATCAAGCCATCTTTGACAAATGAGAAATAACACAAGCGTTTTAGCACTAAAATTATAATTAATGTTTTGTATAAAAGCAAATCGCGTACAAAATTGATTTTATCGCAAATTCTGTTCGCTCGTAGTATCTATCGTGACAGAGCACTATAACTCCGATAAGAAACAATTTTAATTTACCATCTATAGTGCATTTAAATATTTCTCGCTATATAAATACCGTTATCATTATAACTAGCCAAAAGAAAGAACTGTAGGACAATAACCTCATCAGGAGGTGGTCCTGTGTTCCTAGTAAGCCTCGTCGCATACCGAAGCTTTATCATGCTAAGTTGGTATAAACAAATTTTAGATATGTTTCTGTAGCATTTATAACTAAAATTTGTAAGTCATTTTGAAAACCAAATGTCTTTAAATAAAACTTTGTGTGTTTCTGACGTTTTTATTTTTTAGTATTTTTACAACTAATTAAGATTTTTTTAAATATTATTACGTTACTCAAATGTTTATATTATAAAGAAACGTAGTTTTATAGTTAATAGCATATACTAACTTATGTTTTACTGTAAATATTACAACAAAATAAACATTAAGTACACAAAGAACTAAATACGTCTTTTTTTTTTTTGTTCAAGATTTTTGGTAAGTTGTTAAATTTTAATTTGGACTACATGCTCGTTTGCTATTTCAGTCTAATATAAAAGGAAATAAAAAAAAACTTTTTAACAAACAATAGAAACCGACTTCAACGTCACCAAAACGCAATAAAATAATTTAAATATATGTTGGTTTCTTACGTACACAGTACATAGTGCGTAGTCCCGAAGTCGGCGTTCAACCTATTATACCTTTTATTCATTCCAAGTTTCATGAGAATCGGATCAGTAGAAGCTGAGTTATTTCTCCATTTGTTGAGCACATCCCTTATACAAATTTAAGACTTATACGTTTTTCTCATGGATGCCCTTGTCAGAGCTAAGCCAATTTAAAATAAGACCCAACTGTAAGCAACACCATTCGAATAAAAAAAAAATGTCAAAGTCGGTCCACTCTAACCACAACTTTCGATGTATCAACATAAAAATAAATACAGACGAATTACCTCCTCCTTTTTGAAAGTCGGTTAAAAATGATATGAGGGTATCTGTTTGTTACTCAATCATGCAAGTTCACGGCCCTAATTTAAATGAAATTTCTTGGTCAACTTATAGGCCACTCTTGATTTTGATATTTTGATCTATTTAAAGATGGCGACTATATTTATGTCCCGTAACAATTTTAGCTAGTATAAAATAAACATATGCAATATAAATAATAAATTGACCCAGTAACCGGACATCCTGTGTGCGGTTATGCTTATTCCCAGGATGTACGGTTTAGTTATGAGTGTCGGAACTGGCCCGGGGTCACGGTTCACGGCACGCCTCATGTTGTTACATCTGCATTGATTGAGATGCTGTCTTAACGAGAATAAGGGATGTCTTGTTCTTGTCGAGCCAGTATAAATAGTGGCTTGGAAATGCATAGAAAGGATCGTTGTTGTCTTGCTAGAAAATGTACGTGTTAAGTTTATTGATAAAATGTCAATCTATATGTAATCCAAAGTAAAAAGAAAAAAAAATTGTAACCCGACCTTAAAAGTTTTGTTTTTATCATGTCAATAACTGTTTTTCTAAAAATAAACAGAGTTAAATGTAGGAACGATTTTGAACAATTGTAAATAAATAAATAACCTATAATAAACTTTTGATGAAATCCGTAGGAGAACAAGAGTTACCGACATAGCTCTCAGGATTAGTAAGCTGAAGTGGCAATGGGCAGGCCACATCGTTCGTAGGACAGACAACCGATGGGGTAGAAGAGTCCTCGAATGGAGACCACGTCTGGGCAAAAGGAGTACAGGCCGCCCCCCGACCAGGTGGACTGATGACCTGAAGAAGACAGCGGGCTACCGCTGGATTCAGATGGCGCAGGACCGGTCGGAGTGGCGCAGATTAGGGGAGGCCTATGTCCAGCAGAAACTTTTGACAACGTTAAATTAAACAACCTAGTAACAGCTAATCAGGAGCTCTATTACTAAATATTTACATCATACAAGATTTTTCTTTATCTGAATGTCTCAATACTGAAAAAAGGTAGAAAAAATATTTCATTTTAATGATCTTGAAATAGTGATCTTCCTTGTATAAAGTTTTCTAAATCTATAGAGAGGCAAGCAGTTCTAAAATTGTTAAGCTCAAGCCATACCAATAGAACACATGGCCCGAAGCCACGTATAGCTGTCACCGATCCCTTTGTACCCAAGCTCACTTTCTCCGTCAAACCTTAATTACAACCGAACCGTCAACACCCCTAATCTCTGCAACTGACGTATGTCATGATCTGAACACCCACACCGATTGATCACTGAGATCCATTGTAGGCTTTCAATTAAACTGATTTCGCCATTTCGTAGGCGGAGTCTTTATTCCTCCTACACAAATTATCGGTATATTGAAGACAGATCTTACTAATGAAATGATTTGACTGATAAGTGGATTTTGGGTCAAAATATTTATCAACATACGAGTACATACAAGAAAATACTACTTTGGGCTTGCGGACTGTGTAGATCGATAAAAACTAGTAACATCGTTAAAAACATTAAAACAAAATCCCGACTGCCTAAAACGAAATTTTGGTTCATAATGATATATATTATGTACATTTAAGTTAACGCTTATATGAGTTTTTGTCAAAATAGTCAAGTAAATGGATTACAATGTATATATATTTAGATTGGTATATTTACTAGCTTTCATTTGATACCCATATTATCGTAAAAAATACGTCCTTTCCCCCTTTTTCCTGTATTTCCAGGCGCTATTTTTTTAAATTATATAGCCTGTGTCACTATAAAAACTGAGACGATTCTAATGATATGTCTCAAGTAAGACTCAAATCTTATCTGGGGTTTGACTTTGACTTTGACAGTCGTCCTATGCCGCGGCGTGGCGTCGCCGCGTGGCGTAAGGTCTGCGGGCCTCGAGG
>DWNE01004041.1:0-15764 GCA_018249875.1 Cecropterus toxeus
ATGCATTTGGTAAAAAAATGTTATTTTGATATTACAAACAGACACTTCAATTTTATTTATATGTATAGATTTACGCATATATTACATGCATCACTTATGTTTTGCTATCTCAAGATCAGATAGACGTATGATAAGACTGAAATCTGAGAACTTAGAACCGTCTAGACACGGACAAGATAATTTTAAAAATTTTGCAATACACGAATAGTTTAGACCCTAACGTTTAGATAAACATTCCTACTTTAAATACCTACTTAATTAAGATATAAGTATATATAAGGTAATATAATCACAAAGATCCTTTATTTAGAGTTTTTAAGATGTGAGTCAAAACAAAAATCCGGATTTTAGGTATTATAGCGTTTTTATTTTGACAAAAGACGCATATTCACAACCATAAACACAAAAAAAAACTATATAAATTAAATAAAATTTTATACAACCTTAAAAGTATAGAAATTAGAAGTTATTCAATAAAATAATTCTAGGTAGGTAGGTACATCATTGATGTTTCAAAATGTGTATGGAGTTGATAAGGTAACGATTTTTAAAGATGACGATGTAGCAGTTTCTTAAAATATTTGTAACCTCTAACTTTGAAGCAGCAGAGAAAAGTGGTATTTTTGTATTGTTTGATTAATATGTATATAATTTTCTATTCTAAATAACATGAATTTAAATTCAAGGACACAAAGTAAATTGTCAATTATTACGTACATTTACTGTTTTTCATAGAGATCACCTTATTTTGTACTAGATAATATGACGATTAAAGGATTTGACATACGCATCCTGAAACGCGATAGTGCGTTTCTATTTTTTTTGCATATTTACAAGCTTCGAACTAGGACTAGTGGAATAGCCGCTCCAGGCGTGATCACTGCCTGGTAAAAGATTTCCCTTTGCCAAAGTACGAATAAAAACTACGACAAATAAATCTTTCCTTTGGAAAGTCGAAATGTTTGAGCCTCAAGATTTACTACACCTACAACTCTATAATAAGTCTATACATATGTTATTGTTTATATAAATACGCAATAAAACATTGAACTAATTATACAAGGTTAGATACATACAGAGATTTCAATAAACTAGTAGTTACAAAGAGAATTATATTTTAAAAATATACCTTTAACCTCTACGAGCCGTAGGTACCTTATAACTATTATCATAGACTGCATGTCTTGGTAGAATATTATGGTACCTTACAATTGCCAGTTTACAGTTTCAGTTGCAACGTTGCAGGTTTTTTCCTGAAAAAAGTAGAAAAATATATATTTAGATTACATTATATTAAATAAAAAATATGAAATATAAGCATGTCCATTTGATTGTCCTAAGTATCTAACCATTGTTGCCAATAACAATAAATAAAAATATGTCTAAGGACTAAATTGGAATGCCTCGTATAAGTACCTATACCTTTGTTTTTTTTTTCTTTCAAGAGGGAAACCTTCAAAAGGTACCCGACGCTGTGGGAGCGACGCCGGGTTATGTGAGATTTTTACCGCACTAAAACTCCCCGGTGGCCGTCTTTGGCGCTGTGTGGAGGACTCCGAGTTCTCCAACGGAACACAACCGGAGTCCTTTGAGCGCGATGCCCCCTTCCGGGCCTTTTTCCGGTGAGCATTTACCCTCACCGTGTCTTCAGGTGCTTACGATGGCATGCGACAACACATGCCACCGTCCTTCCTGGTATCGCTTGGCTGGGCAACTCATGGTCCTACTATTACCACCCGCAACCCCGAAAGCCCCCTTTTAGGTCGCTCCTTACGACAGGCAGGGGAAACCGTAGCCCTATTCTGGTCCCGGAACTACAGGAACAGATAGTAGGTACCCCTTTTCTATATATAGTTGCTGACAGATGTCCATGGCAAGCAGTCGCCGCTTACCATCAGGTAAACTTCAAACGATTATACCTAATAATTTATTAATTACAACATATTATCGTAAGATCACTTGTTAGGTATAGGTTTAAGTAATTAATATATACTTTGTTAAATCGAATTCAATATACCAGTGTATTATCTTACCAATATCTTGTTTGGAGGATTATTAGTTTTGTACCTACTTGTTAGACTTTCTATTAGATAATATTACAGCGTTACATTGAAAATGTTCCTTGGGATGTCACAATTAGTGATCTAATTTGAAAGAGGTAATAAATGCGACCGTATTAATTTCATATTGCGTATTAATTTGAACTTACATTCTTAATTATGAAAAACATATAGCTCGGCATTTATCGATATGTATATTGCACTGACCCCTAAAGGGCTAAACGATTAAATTGGGGCGTAGGTAAATGTACATTACTTTTATGTTTATAAATATTTTTTACTGAGTGTAATCATTTCCACAGTATGATTTTTATATACCTACAGTAATAATGACATTTGTTTTTTGAACAGCAGATCCAAGTAACCAGAATAACACAATTTTTTGGGTTGGTCGTATAATTCCATCACACCTGCCACACCATGTACCTTATAACGCGACTGCGTCAGAAGAAGGTGATGTTTTACGAGGGTATGTATGTTTGTTTGTATGTATGTCTATTCCATTGATACGCGCTACAAGCCAAATGGCTTGCCGCATTGTGACCTATGACATATTATTATAATCTAGTCAGTTTGCAGAGTGACGTAGGCTATATAATTAAACAAAATGGAAGCTACAAATAGGTAAAAAAGACGGGGAGAGGGACAACTTTTTTAACTATTGCGGCAATATGTGTATCAAAGGGGAGCTAGTAAATTGACCATTGTAAGCATATACATATTACAATATTTTTACTTGACAATTTTGTCGAAGAGTCATAGAGAGCGTTAAATTAAATATATCATTATAAATAAAAAAAGTTTTACGCAGTCGAGTTTCTTTATCTACAATTTAAAAAAATTTATTAGTTTTAGCAATTGTCTTTTAAGGAAGGTCATATCTTACCTTCACAGCTCCTTGACGTACACCCTCGCTTCCTGATGCGGTGGGTCTGGTTGGGGTGCGTACGGCAGGTCAGCGTACAACATCGTGTACACATTCTTGTAGTGCAGTCGCTCTGCAGCCGCCGCGGAGAAGGCTGACGTAGTGTCCATGCGTAAAGCACCAGCATTCATCTCCCGTGCTACTCGCCTGGACACAAAATAAAAATGTCTTTTAGTTTTAAGTGGTTACTGCCCTATAAAGTTCTCCAAAAAAAATCGGGGAGATTTCGGATCTTCCACAGATGTTTTAAACTAAAGAACAAACCAGAATATAACTTTATAGCGCGATATAGGGCAGGAACAAAAGCGTACAAAGGTACATGTACAGACTAATTAACGGTATATCGTCAAAAGTAATTAAGTAAAGCATCCAGCATTTCATTTACGCACCTTCGGGCTCGTACTACACTAACTGACTTGAAATAATTTAGATCTTGGGAGTTTGGACAGAAAATCACGGTCGACTATCTACTCTCATGATCTTACGAGAATTTCATCAGTTTGTGTGGCACTAATAAATGTGTTAACAAATACAACGGCCAGGGAAATAACTAAATCTAGATATGTCCCTAAGAGCGAACTCGGAACCATCTGCAGGTCAAACCTGTAATGGTTTATTTACTTTTTGATGTGAAACGTCTACAGGCAGGTAAACCTGATTGTTGGCGTGGCGATGCCTGCCTTTTTAGGGTTCCGTAGCCAAATGGCAAAAATCGGAGCTCTTATAGATTCGTCATGTCTGTCTGTCCGTCCGTCTGTCCGTCTGTCCGAATGTCACAGCAATTTTATTCGGAAACTATTAAGACTACAGAGATGAAACTTGGTAGATACCTACATGTATTCTGTAAACCGCTTTGCGAATTATGTTTAAAAATCAAAAATATATTAAATTTAGGCGGGGCTCATACATGAAACTGAAACTCAATCTTTTATTTTATTTTAGTGCCATCTGTTATACTTATTCGGAACTATTTAGTTTCGAACAAAACTAAGCGGGCTGCGGTGTTAGTTAGACTTAGTGCGAGGTACTGTTCGTAGATGGCGGTATTCATTATGCTATATATTTAGTTCATGTTGCATTCTTGTCTTTTACGCATAGGTATTACTTGTACGAACACGATGTTTTACATCTGCCAAGCGGCATCTGTAACGACTATTTTTTGTATGGATATTTACTTTTGCGTTATATGTATCCTAAGCATTTTTAAAGATATCTATTAATAATAATAAATAAGCACGTCATATCTTTACAATAAACAATAAGACATAGGTGCGTTGGGGTAATATCGGAGCTGGGGTAAAATCCGTTGACAGCGTTGTAGCCGAATTAGGCCATCTTTATAAAAATCGCTGTATCAAGTAGGTACCTAATTTTCATGGCATGGTATATGAAGTCGAAAATTTTATAAATGTGGTCAATTTAGTCTACAATTTAAACTGTACGGCTTTACCCCAGCTCCGATGTTACCCCAACTTACCTTATTGTATGTAAAGTTGTCAAGGTTACAATAATTGGCATTTAAATATTTGCGTACAGGTGTTCTCCATGCAATTATGAATTGTGTTAAACATGTTATAATCATATGAGATGTGCAGTTTCTTCCGCGTTGACATAACTTAGTACTTAAACAATAAAGTAGAAGGAAGCAATTTGGTTCTCACGTGCAAATTAATGGCGTTATGTCAGAATTGTTAGCAATTTGTGTGTATAAATGATATTTTTATACCCCAAATCAACATTATGCGAAAATAAAATTAGCTAATCTCATGTAATACGTAAAACAAAAAGGGATTTAATGAGACGTTACTCGTATTTACTGTAATTTATATACGCATTGTGTAAAAATGCTAGCGAAACAGCTAATGAATACATACTCTAATAATAATAATTAATTAATATATACAAGGTAATTAAAAATATGAACAGCTGTTTGTGTAGGTATCTAATGCTAAAATTTGGAATTAACGGTTTTTATGTAAGTAATCCATTAGTAAAATCGGATAGAGTTCTAGATGTTTACAAACTTGAATAAAGATATACCTATTTATAGTAGCGAAGCTAAGCATTTAAGATTATTAAGTTTTATTTTAAAAATCCAAGAATAAAATAAAGAAACCGGCCAAATGCAAATCTGATTCGCGCACTAAGAATTCCGTACCTAAACGATCAACAAAAACACGTTTGTTATATGGGAGCCTCCCTTGATTATTTATTTTATTCTATTTTTAGTGTTTGTTGTTAAAGCGGCAACAGAAATACATCTTCCGTGAAAATTTCAACCGTCTACCCGTCACGGTTCATGAGATACAGACTGGTGACAGAGAGACGGACAGACAAACAAACGGACAGCCGGAGTCTTAGTAATAGAATTCTGTTTTTACCCTTTGAGTACGGAATCCTAAAATGTACCCTTTTAAAACAAAATCAGCCTGAGATCAGAGTTTTTTTAACAGACTGAAGTAGCAAACGAGCATGCAATCCTCATCATCATCATCATCATAATGCATGTCACTGCTGCTCATGGACATCTGTAAACAAATTCACGCAGAACTGGTCTATCTGAAGTCGATCACAAATGCGTTGCTACTCCCGAGGACTAGGATGTTCGTCTCAAATACAAGTCAAACGGCAACCACGCCCTTCCACCGAAACGCAAGTACTGCTTGCGTTTCGGTGGAAATAGGTGCGGCGGTGGTACCTCCCCGGTCGAACTACACTGTTTCTACCACAAAAGTGACTGAGAGAGTTAATAGTTTGAGACAACAATTTATTGTTACTCCTTGTAAGTTTCAATGTTAGTTATGAATTCACGATCTTCACAAGCCATTAGCTTATGAAGATCGTAAATTTATGTCTAGACATAAATTTACGATCTTCATAAGCTACTACTCTCTAAATGCCCTTTATGATTAATCATATTTGAAGATTAAATATTCGGGGATTACATTTATTGGATTAATTAAAACTAAATCTGGCACTGAGTACGACTTCAAAATACTTATTTTTCAGCGTCGTGGTAGATATCTAAGACCTATATAAAAGATTTTTATTATGCTTACTTGTCTATCAGTCAGTTACAAGTGTCACAAGGGAACAATGGACAATAATTTCATTATTTTTATTTCATTGTTATTTTCCATACAACTCGTAATAAGATTTAATTGGCGTTATAATTCTTTATAACATAATCATGTAATGTAATTGATGTAATAGGTACTACGAGTAGTTGTGCCCTGAGGTTTCACACACGTTTATTTTTTTAAACATACACTCAAACAATAATAGTAGTAATAGTAGATGGATTTTTAACCGACTTTGAAAAAGACGTGTTTCTCTGTTCGAATGTATGTATTTTTTTATAATAGAAAGACTGATGTTACTTCACGAAATAGACTATAAAATTGCAATCTTTTAAATTGCATCCAGATGGTGTGATTTGAAATAAACTGCAAAATGGACAGACATAAAACCTAATTGTTAAAGAAATTTAAATTATTATATATATATTCTCAGTCCCTCAAAGTATATCATAACGAGTAGATAAAGTCGAACTGCACTCGTGATTACTTCGGTGGGTACACCTATCAAACGCAAGTTTAGTCTAAATATTTAAGTGGAAAATATTTGAGTTCAATGTTAGAGTTTGTAATATTAAACAGTTGTGATATTATATAAAGAAACTTTTTGCCTTGATTGTACTTTATACAAAGTGACAGAACGTACCATACACTTTATGAACAGCAATACAATGTTGTTCACAAAATACTTATCGCATAATATTTCATTGCTCATCATGAGCCTGCAACTGAAAAAAGACTTGACTGAGTTGTATAGAAATCAGAAATATTTTCAGGCTAATTGAAGGGCAGTGAAACTCTTTAAGCTTTGACTCTGGAGGAACCATCACACCTGTTTCTGCGGTTTAAGCAGCCCCGGATCGAGGGTGTGCAAGCCAGGGTCTATGCCCCAGGCGGCAAGTTCAGAGGGCGGCAAATTCAAACCTTGCAAACGAATGAGCAACTCATCATTCATTTAACTTTGACCATTTGGACGCCTAGTCAGTAGGAAGTGGAATTTTTGACACGTATTCGTTTTAAATGACCACCAATTATTGGACATCCGATGGCTGAAATGATTAAGAGTATAAAAATAAATTCAAGGCAGGGGTGGCATATTTAAGTTTTTGTGCCGCCTAAAAACAATTTAAGATCCAAATTGAAGTGAGCAGGGGCGGCATTTTTAGGTTTTTGCCCCGCCTAAAAATAATTGAAGATTCGGGGCTGCTTTATTGCAACAGTGTTGAATGGTACTCGTACAAAGGTTTGAAGGATGTAAGGGTGTGATAATTATGCGAGGCGTTCCAACTTAGTCCTCGGGGATGATTGCTGGCAGGACTTAATTCATTCCTGCAGCCTGCATTTGTGTTCAGCCTGAGTAAGATTAATCCTATTTGCGGATGGCGACAAATATCAACAATTTACCCAGTTGACTGTATGCTGCTTCCATCACGAAAAAATATTTTTAAAAGCAATTGCACTCGATTGTACCTAACTATTCAACTGTCAAACATTAGCATTATTTCTATGCTTGTCTTCATTACCCATACATTACGACGTCAACAGTACCTTTGTTGGATGTTACTTATTTAACAACCCATTCAGCTACTGTGTTTAATATACGACATGTAAAATGCATTTTCATGGTGTCCTTTTGTCTGTCTTAACTCATTTGTGTGTCTACGTTACTTGAGATTATAACAAAGTCAAGTTTTGAGTATCATGTTACTAAATACGAATGATGTTATCATTGAAAGTTAACTGATAACGCATTTTATGTATGAATGTTTCTTTATATCACTGAATTGGAACTCAGCGGCTCCAACACCACTTAGTAGTACCCAAGCAGTAGTTTCATTTCACACATATTTTTACCCAATAATAGAGCGTTAAGCCCTGTTGTGTTCTGATCTGAAGGATGTGGTAAAGAAGTCCTTCGAAGTCATATAAGTATTACGTAGTAGGAGTAGTACGTACTTGCGTTCCAAATTAGTCTTCAGTAGCAACGATTATGTGGCAAATCCCCGTTAAAAGTAATTTTATCTGAAGTTAGGGTTAAAGAATGTTTATGTCTCACTAGCTGCGCCACGCGGATTCACCCGCTACTACATAAGAAAGAACAAACAAACATATAGGTATGTTATATAGCCTTTAGCTTTCCTCAATAAATGTACTATTCAACACAAAAAGAACTATTCAATTTGAACCAGTAGTTCCTGAGATTAGCGCGTTCAACCATACAAACTCTACTGCTTTATAATATTAGTATATATAAGACATACAATTGTAGTCACTTAAATGAGAAACTTAAAAAATAATAATAGCGTATGGTAATATTTGGTATGTATGTCTATGTTTTGTTATCTTTGTGTGTGTTTGTGTATATTGGTTGAATACAGATGTCCATGGGTGGCAGTAACCACTAACAATCAGGTGCTATGTTACTTCTAAATTATATATAAAAATAGCCATGTACTAATATAGATATATATAATACATTTGCCATTATATTATAGGTAATTAATTGATTGCATCAGTAATTTGATTTGCGTTCAATTGTATTGTTACCGGAGCGCGAGTGTAAAATCACGAATTTCCGTTCACGCGGTCATATGCAACGTTAGTTAAGTCATTTTAACCACGACTTAATTAATTAATTTATTTATTCTCGATTGAAACAATAAATTAATTTATTTGTAAAGGTCATGAAATACCTTGCGGTTTATTTGGGAAATAATGTCTGCTTTGGTCGTGTGAAGCTGTTATAAGTTTTAAGGGAGCTAATGTACTTACGAAATTACGTTTTCAAACTGTTTTTTGGACATTAAAATACGCTTTCTACGTTCATAGCCGCACAGTAGGATTTTCTCCTGTGTCGTGGGAGCCATGGACACACAAAGACGAATAAACAAGCACCGAGACTCAGAACAGAAATCTAAATCATTCACATTTCTGTCTGGCCGGGGATCGAACCCGGGACCGGCTGCGTGTCAGATCGGTATTGTGACCGCTCCGCCACGCGGATCGTCGATATTGAAGAGACTTTACATAATTCATCAAGAGATGGCGCTACTAAAAATCTGTCTCACGCTGTCGAAGATTTCTGGAGGATGCTTCCAAGTCATGATCACGAAGTCTGGTGATACATCGCCCTTAGCCAAAGGAATTTTGCTTCTGTAATCAATCTCATGTAACACTCTCATCTTATGTAATATCAATAATACTTATATTGTTCCCTTAATCCTTAAAAAATATAGAGTGATTCAAGAGGGAGGTATCTATGTGTAATAAATACATGCATCATATAGTAGAGAAAATTAAGAGGTTTCTAATGTAATGTCGTAAATTAAGACATTGTCTAATGTTAAAAAGGCTGTAAACGTTGTATATAAAGACATTATTTAGTATATTTAGTAATGTATAGTATTCGCTTGCAATGGTGATTAGCGGTGTATGCGCGCGAAACCGGGGCGAAACGCTAGTAAGTTACATGGCGAAGAGGCGAAGACGTTATACCACGTGAGTCGTTCGTAATAATTTGATTAAACTTATATTTATAACAAGAATTGTAATTCACGACAATTCAGGAAGTGAATGGGAGATATTGTTTCGAAAAATCGACTCAAATTAACCTTTAACGCATGCGATTTAATGTGAATGGAATGTTTTACTGCGTATTGTGCACATTATGTATTTATGACTGAATTATAATTAAACGCACTGACTTGTTTAAAAGATATATAGACTAGTATTGCAGGTTTTATTTTTTGTAAAATTATAGACACGTGGTCTTTGTCTCGAGTAACTATTTATACAGTGATACCCCGACTTACGCGAATCCGGAGTTACGCGATTTTTAGTTAACAAATTTTGAAAATTCTGTCTCGACCGAAAAGCTTATTTCCTCTAAAACTAATAATATTAGCACGTTAAGTTAGAATTTTGCAAGAGCCAAACAAATTTTGAGTCGTTAAGCTTCTTTGTTATATTTTATGAAGCCTTTCTAAAAGTCACAATTCTACAAGGCACATTCACAATCATCAAAATAACTTCGGCTGGTGATATTATATTTGTATAATTTAGGATTTTAATAAAAATATTGTGTAATGTGCTATTTTCTACAGATTCCGGCCACAATTGAAAATAATTTATATATACGAAATTATGTACCGACTTACGCGAATTCGACTTACGCGTTTATCACTCAGTCCCACCTATCGCGTAAGTTCGGGGTATATATAATGTTATTTTTGTATTGATGGGGGGAAATATAATAGTGCAATGTCTCTCTAACATTTTAAACCGTGGCCCGGTTATAATTTTGTTTTACCAATTGTACCACCAAGGCTTAAAGGAGGGTAAAAACGTTTTCAATGTCAATTAAACATAACATAATTAATGTAAATAAATTGGCTAGGTGCGAGTCCGAATTCAACACGACCGATTCCGTATATAAAAAGAAAATTACTCAGAATTTATTTTAACATGTTTTTATAGTTATTGTATGTAAATAAAGTTACGGCCCGATCGACCGAAACGCAGTAATAGTGTGGTCTTTCTTGGATCACTAGTCTCTTCATAGGTGGATCGAGCAGGAATATCAGATTTTTCGCTTGCAAATATGGCAAGCGAAAAAACATATATATGTTGAGAAAATTTAAGTTGTAGTACTGTCTCAAATCGCGTTATCAAGTCACGTAAATAACGCGATGTGGATAATATTACTATTTTCGTAATAAAACAAGAAACAAAGTGCTTACCTATATAAATCACTTTGGAATGAAGTCGTCGTAAACATATCTTACCTCTTAGATGGATCAATTTTATTAAAAACTGTTATGATTAAGTAATAAACATTAAGTAACCTAGTGTAATCTGTATGTGATTATTCTCATGGACAGAAATACGTACTTAAGTTTTATATAGATATAAATAATAACAATATTTCATGCGACGACCCGCGTGGCGGAGCGGTCTGTCACACCTGTCTGACTCGCAGTGGCTTCCGGGTTCGATCCCCGGCCAGACAGACATCTGAATGACGAATTTAGATTTCTGTTCTGGATCTGGGTGTTTGTGTATTCGTCTTTGTGTGTGTCCATGTCACCCACGACACAGGAGAAAATCCTACTGTGAGGCTATGAGTGTAGAAAGCGTTATTATCATAATCATCTCTGTGAAAATCACATTTTCAACAAAAGCCCTATATGTTTTCTAACTTAGAACCTGAAATCTATGCTCCTAAAGTGCATACAGGCGGAAATTCATGTAATTTAAACAAAATATGCCCTTGACTAACAAGCTCTTGCTACTCAAAAAAAACTTTAAATATTCCGTAACCTAGTTCGTAAATGTATATCACTGCTAATCCAGTTTTATTTAACACTGCTTGACTACAATTATAATAATTCTGCAGAAAAAACACATTAACACTTCGAGACCAGCATTATCTTTGTTCTTTGCAATACTTACAGATTCAAATAAACTGTTTCCGGCTTTCAATTTTAATTACCTCGACATATAAACGTTATAATTTTATGTATTTTGATTTTCTTCAGGGAGTCGATGTTGTAGTGTAAATATTTATGTTCAAGCCAAAAGTTAAAAATACCTACATTTCTGTATGTAAGATATTTGACGTAAATAAAGTTGGTTGTTTCTTTGAAGCAATGTTTTAGGGTTCCGTATACAAAGGCTAAAAATGGAACCGTGTTACTAAGACTCCACTGTCCCTATCCGTCTGTCCGTCTGTCTGTTAGTCTGTATCACATGAACCATCAGGGGTAAAAAGTTAGAAATTTCACAAATAGGTAATTTATTTCAGTCGCTATGACAACAAACATAAAAAACAGAATAAAATAAATATTTATGAGAATCTTTCGTATATTTTTTAAAGATAATGGTACAGAACCCTTCATGCGTGAGTCCGACTCGCACTTGCTCGGTTTTTCAACACAATTCCTAACAATCAATTGTCTATCATAATGGAATAATATATTAGATTGGCTTTGCACATTTCGAGGTCGTATACCTGCCGAGTTATTTTTTTCTCCTATTCCAATAACAGTAGGTATATGCGTTAACTCGTATCAGTTCCTCGTTGTGTCATAATTGTGCAAAAAATATCTTCGATGTCAATCGTTGATGTTGATTGATCAGACTATTGATAAGTACCGCTATCCTGTTTAGTAATTTCCGGGTATATCGTATAAGGATGCATGCAAAATCGATCGATCGGCAATTGATGTCGTCGATTGGTATAAAATTATCAAACAACGTGCATCGTCAGTTCAACCTCAACTCCGTAGATGACAATGAAGTGATAAAAACAGACTTAGCCTTTTAAGTCCTATTGAAAAGACGACTTATTTTTACTGACTTATGACTATTAGTCTTGCATGTCTTTAGTCCTGTGTCATATGAGAAAAGACTTAATTTAAGTCGCTTAATATTAAGACTGAGATGATCCTTAAAACATTTATAAGACTTTAAAGGTTTATCCAACTAGTATATCTAGTTTTCGATACTCGATCAAGGGCATCGATCGACGATCAATCGAATAGTGTGTGGACACCCTAATGCTCCCTTTTAATTAGTTGGATGTCGGATGTGTACTGAATAGCGAAGGTTACTAGGACAACGTAGATTAAGATGAATTAATCCTGGGTCAAACTGCAACATCTATATAAATAGAAATCTATGTTGTATGATTTTTCTTTATACGTTTTGAAACCTTTAATCAGATTGTGGTGAAACTTTAGTAGGCTGTTCTGGGGATACTCATGAGAGTTCCTCGCAGAAATATTTATTAGAATTATAAAGCTGGTTCGTATTAAAAAAATACTTTTGTATTAAATAGTACATTAATTGAGGAAGGCTATCTAATATAGCTATGTTTGTTTGTTTTTTACATAGTAGCGGCTGAAACCTTGGGACACAGTTAGTCGATATATGTATAGTTTACGATTTTCGTTGCGGAGCGGTCACTACACCAGTCTGATACATAGTGGGTTTCAGGTTCGATCCCCGGCCAGATTTTTTGGGCACAGTCACATACAGGGCAGAGTGAGTGTATTAGTTTTCGTGTGTGTCCGCCCACGACACCAAAGAAAATTCAAGCGTGGGGCTATGTAGAAAAGTTTTATATTTATATAAAAATCTGACTGAATTAAAGTTAGGCAACCGTAAAAAAAATTAAGTAAAAATTCCACACACATTTTTCTATCATAATACCTACTATACGTGGCATTGAAACACATGCCGGTTAAATCTAGTTCTATATTTAGTAATGGGTAAATTTTTGTTACTTACTCAGTTTCCTCACACAGCACCCTCATGAGGCCTCGTCCGCGCCACCCAGTGTGCGTGGACGCTATCCTGACTTCCAGCACGGTATGGCAGGAGAGGGGCAGCTTGTTCCATATCTTGGCTTCGCGGTCCAGATGTCCCAGCAGCTTCAGAATCCGGCGGAACTTCGGGTGTGGGCAGTCTTCAGATTTGTCCTCATAGTTCACCTCCTGAAAAGTATATTTCTTAATTTGCTGACAAAAAGACGAGTTAAATGGTTTGAATGAGAATAAATAGGCACAAGCTAAAGTTTATCGATAGACAAAATATTGTTTACAGTTTTGTTTATAGAAATTAGTAAAGTATTTACATGTAAACACAAATGTGTAACGATTTCTGAAGATTAAGTTGTCTTTATAGCTTCCTTCATATCGTCATATCGTATATTTATAATATCTTCTTTCAAACTATAACGCGAGATGTTATATCACGAATGTCGTATTGATAGTGTTGGTGCAGTCGGGGAACATCTTCAACTTGAACTGTAAGTTAAGGTAAGAAGAGTTGGAGACTTTATGTCTAACGATTTCCAACTCTTCTTATAATATGAAATTTTTCCCTATTAAACTATAACATTTGCCATGTGGTAGAAGCAGTGTAGTGCGACCGGGAAGGTACCACCACCACACCTTTTTCTAGCGTGAAGCAGTTCCTGCGCTTCGGTGGAAAGATTTGGTTGCCGGCTCACATTTGTACGGCCATCTTAGTCCTCGGGAGTAGGCATCTGTGATTGACTTCAGATGTAGCCTTTGTTCTGCATGAAGTTGCTTACAAATTACAATGGGCGGCAGTGGCCAGCTAGATTGCATGATCATTTGCTATTTCATCTTATAAAAAAGCAGTTAAGGTTTTCATTTTAAGTCTTAAACGAAAATCTTAGAAAACGTAAACGGTTAAGGTTACAACTTGAGGTCATCTCAAACGGAAATTTATCTCTATGCAAGTTGTCCTTATAAGGCCCATGAACCGGAAAACGGTAGTGAAGTGGATGTTGTTATGTAATATAAATCCTAACAATTCTAGGAAGTGTCGATAAAAAATTAAAATTTATTTTCCGCCAAAATTGAACCGTCATCTTGTAAAGGAGATCAATGACCTGCAACGTAGACAAGTCAAGGTATAAGTCAAGGCATATAACGTAAACTTGGCCATAGAACTCATAATGCGTATAGAACAGAAATGGCATATGAATGAAATTTTTCGCGTGCACGCCTTAACTCCAATGAGTTATCTACGTGAAAATTAGCCTACTTTTATAACGCCTAATGTATACAGTAATACCCCGAACTTACGCAATAGGTCGACTAAGTGACAGCCGCGTAAGTCGAATTCGCGCAAGTCGGGGAACTTATAGTATAAATTATAATTATGTTTAATTGGCGCTGGAAGGCAAGGAAAATAGCAATTTATACAAGAAATGTTAAATTTATACAAAAAATCTTAGATTATACAAATATAAAATCGCCACTGAAGTTATTTTGAAGTAGAGGGCTTAAAAAAAATTAACAAACTATTTCGATTACTCCAAGATTTTTTCGCTTGTAAAATTTTCTCATAACATTGTAATATTTTTGTCATACACTTTTGTAGAAGCATTTCCAACATTTGTTGTTGGAGTGTATTTTTTTGTAAAATTTGGGTGTAAATAAAGGTACCGAAGTCGGGATATTACTGTATAAGAAATTTTTGCACAAATTGGTTTAGTAGGAACCAAGGTTAGCCCAAATAAACATACTACATACCAAATTTAACAGAGTATTTATGGATTTTTATATATTGTTCATTCAAGTATAGAGGACAACTTTAATTCGGTAATGGTCTCGAGTATTTTCGTGCGTATTACGTAAGACATTTCTACACCGTATTCGCTCTGTGGGACTGGCCGTGACCTAGGCATTACTTGCATAAGGTTGTATTACAGATGAATTTATAATTTAATGTTAATATAAATAACTCAGTGACGGTCATAATGTGAAAGTCTTGTGTTACACTTGGCAAATCTTGCATTTTTTGATGTGCAGTTGCCAAAAGTGTAATTATAGTTCAAGGGCAAGTAAGATAATATTGCATAGTTGACTTTTACGGTCACCGTTTCTTAACAAGTGTTAAACACAAGATGACTGATACTAGTAATAAACATCAATAAGAATATGTATAAACATAATGATATTTAAGTTGACTGTACCTTGTGATTATATATAACTTAATATAAATATGTAATTAATCCATAAATATTATAAATACATTATATAATTTTATACTGCTATTAAAACTATTTCATAAACGGATATTGTATTGACTTCATGACAGTATGTTTAATACCTGCGATGTTAATTATAAATAGGAAGGAACAGTCATAACGTGGATCATTCTATC
>DWNE01004042.1:0-15763 GCA_018249875.1 Cecropterus toxeus
TGGTATCCCAAGAATACATAATACTTTGTCGTTATTGATACAAAAAACTGAGAAAAATTAAGATTTATTTAAAAAAAGTAGCTTGGGACAGCGATTTTCCATTTAGTGGAGAATTGACCTTATAAATAAGCGAGGAAACACGTGAACATCAACATTAAAAATTTAATAAAACACATATCAAATTAAAACTTTTACTTCAAAAAATAATATCATTTTCATATACATATTTTTAATTTTTTATCTACGCTTTTCAAAGTAATAAACATATCTCAAATACTTGAATGCAGGATTCATAATTTGTATGAAGCATTGAATTTACTTTTGAAATTATTTAAATTCGTATAACAAAAGTTGCTGTTTTTAAATACGGAAGTAGGTTCGCCGAGGCTTACATGATTGCTTTCATGTACCAGTTTAAATTTTATAAATATTACTGTATTTATATTTTTTTTACTTGCGACTAGCTTGTTCCTTTCGGCTCTTACTGCGTTATAGTTTGCAATTAGTTCGAAAATAATGAAAATCTAGATTTAGTCCAGTCATTCAATTCCACACATCTGAATACTCGTATAATGAAAATGAAAAAAAAGTTTTACTTTTATGGTAGGTTTTATGTTATTCATTGACACATTCACCATCATTTCACACGTAAGTATGAAGACTTTAGTTTTATTGCTAGTTTATAAAATTTAGTCAGTATGTATATTAACGCTTTCTACATTCTTTGGATTTTTTTTGGATTATGGGTTCACTAAATACACAAACAAATGCATAAATAAAGACAAGAACAGAAATCTTAATGAATTAGTTAGGTACCTGTTAAGAATAAAATGTAAATAAGTAAACATATCGACCCCGCAACTAAGCAATAACAATAACTCGGCTTTTTAACGGACACAAATACAATGTTAGGTCATAAATCATGTAAATGCAGAGATTAGTTTCTGGGGAAACATCAGTACACGCCATTAAACAAATGCGCAAACAAGCCGGTGCAATAACTGAATGGAATGTTTATGGGGAATGTAATTCGGGTGTAATCCGGTAACTTATTTGTCAGAGCAAATGGCTTTGTGCATCACATCATAATCTCTCGTTTTTCGCTGCGTCTGGGGCATAATAACATTAAGGATGTTGTGTAACATGCTATTGTTGGGCTAAGCGGCGCGGACTTTGACAAAGCTCATGTCCCTATTGTGTCGTATAAATATGCGGGTACAATCGATATATACCCAAAAATGTTATAAACATCATAACCTACTTGCTTGAAATCGTCTGATCCGGGTTTAAATCCTAAGCACCGTTTTGTATTTTTCAAACCCATTCATTTATACATCAAATTATCACGATTACGAATAATATCGTTAGGATAACTTAGATTCCTAGTTTTCAAAGGTGTGTAAAGTCTGCCCAGCCGCACTTCGTTTGCGACGTACCTTATGCAAGCTTTTATTTAACTTTCCTTGTTAGTTCGTATATACTTATGTAAGGGTCAAATCTTGCAATTGAATTTTAAACTAGTTATACCTCAACAGATCCATTTGAATAGCTTCATATACGAGTACGTTTGTTGTTAAGTGACAATGTACTCGTATAATTTACTTATTGACGTCATTCTAAAACAAATCTGGCAGACTTCCCAAGGTAACTCAACATTTTTTTTCATACTAAATATAATAATACTTTTAATGCTAGTATCAAAAAACTACTAAATCACGAGTCGATAATACTAAAGTCTAAACTATTCTTATTAGAAGACGCCTAACATTAAAAAGTAAAGAGTAAAGGCTATACACACACGGGTATTACCTGAGTTTTAACGATTTTGCTTGTAAACAATTACCTCTAAACGATGCTGGCACGCCGCCAGCCGAACGTCCCGTTTCTAATTTGCATGAATTGAATTTAAGACTAGTCGTAGAAATCCTCTATCTAAGTTGCAAATGCGTACTAAGCATTCAAGCAAATAAGCGAACATCGCTGTATGTAATCTTGTAAGTATACCTCGTAATGCACATTGCTATGCAGAAAAGCATTGAGGTGACGTACATGCGCAATAGGATTTGGTTCATATATCACCAACGAGTTTGTATGTGAAGTTTTCTGTATTTATATATGAAGTTACGTGTGTAATGGTGCTCTATTAAAATGTGGGTGAATTGAAGGAAACCTCGCAAGCGCGTGTTCCGGTTTCGAACGAAATGCCCGCCGTACTCAGTATGGCTTCCGCTGGCGTTGACCGCATCATTGTAGCTTACTTACGCCATACATCCTTAATGAACAGTCATGTGAACTAATGGGATAAAATATCCTTAACGTGAACTAATATGGAACATTTCTTGGGATACTCATGACACACTTTTGGAACTTATTAGAAAAGTTAAGCGAACAGAATTTCGTGGAAGCAGATCTACAAATGTTTTTATCTATTTCTTTTTGCCAGGTGGTAAAACCAATGTAGTTCGACCGGGGAAGTACCACCGCAACACCTATTTCTAGCGTGAAGCAATTCTTGCGTTTCGGTGGAAGGGTGTAGTCGCCGGCTCACTTTTATATGAGGCGACCATCTCAGTCCTCGGGAGTAGCAACGCATCTGTGGTAGACTTCATATAGAACCCCTGTTCTATATGAAGTTGCTTACAAATGTCCATGGGCGGCAGTAACCACTTACCATCAGGCGGGCTGCTTGCTCGTTTGCTACTTTAGATTTATAAAAAAAATCTATATATATTATATAGAATATTCATACTTTAATATTTGATAATAAATGCTAGCGTAACGCCACCTCTTCTAGCTATGCTATGCTACATCTTTCTAGTGTGAAGCAGTTTTTTTGTTTCGTTGGAAGAGTGTAGTTGCCGGCTTACCTAAATATATATGAGGCGACCATCTCAGTCCTCGGGAGTAGCAACGTATCTGTGATCGTCTTCATATAGAACCCCTGTTCTGTATAAGGTTGCATATGTCCATGAGCGGCAGTAAACACTTACTATCAGGAGGACTGCATGATATAAAATAGAAAAATGACTTATGAAAATATCAATAAGCTCTGGTATAATATAACTTGTTGCCAAATGATATTTTAAATTACTTTCCTCATAAGAGGTCAGGACCCGTCGGAATTAATGAACTCGATCAACAATGGGGCTTGTCTTTGCCTCATACTGAATGCACTGCAGCAACATTGCATCGGCGCATCAAAAGCTCGCCTCGACAGGAAGCGCCCTCGGTGGTCCCATATTCATGCCGCGGATAACGAGCCAACGAAGAGTTTTTATACTTCATTAAGACTCAGTCAACTCTTATGTAAAGCCTTAACTGGCTATATTTTGTCCTACTTAAGATTTTATTTTCGATTTAAGGATTTTTACCTAGGGGTTTTTAAAATTGAAATAACAAATATTTATCGGTAATGTAATATAAGGTAAATTTATGTTTTGTTCAGGATGTTTGACGTAAAAAGCCATACTTAAGAAACCGAATAAGCAATAAAATTAGAAAAAGAGTAATCGATATTTTAGTAAACAGTTACATATAACTATTAGAGAATATTTTCGAAATAAATATATTATAATAAATATTTCTGTTACAGGTAATCTTCATACTACGATGAACATGTCGCAGAAAGGTTTGATTTTCGATAGGTAATAATAGACAAGGTTTTCGGTCCCCATGAATTATAATAGGCAAACGGATTGTAGTAATCATTTAGTACGCTGATCATAAATTCAAATCTAATAAGGTACACGGCTCATGAGAGTCGCGAAATGATATCCAGTCACGCAATATCAGTATTCCATTTTTATAATGTTGTATTAAATCCGTCTTGTGGGTTCCTTTTATCACGATAACCCAATACACATTTCGTCTAGAGTAACACGAGCTTCCTAGTAGATTACGATATGTGGACCTCATACAAATATACGCTATATTGATTGATAATATTATTTGCTATTCAAGTAAGCCGCCTTCTGATTTGATTATCTTCCGCGTTTTGAATGTTACTTTTCTTAACTAAATTAACAAATACGTATCACTATCAATATTAATGTTTATTTTACTAGTCATGTTAATTTCAATTTAGATAATTTATTTCATGACAGTTTGAACTTTTATCATTTTGGAAATTATGCAATTCCTGGATGTAGAAGACGAAATTCATAATATAATTTTTATTTTATGTTGGGTATTCATAAATATTTTAATATGTTGTCTGTTTTGTGTTCATTGCTGAATCTACGTTTATTACTGTCACTTATAAAAGGAAAACGTTATAAAACTAATAAAAAAAACTGCAGTTTTCAGTCTGATGTTGTATTAATCGCATCGGTTCACATACAATAATAATGTTTGTTTATCATAAAACCGTCAAACGGTGAGTTTTCAGTGTTATTTAGATAATAACGTTCAAAACTTAAAGTCTAGAAATATGGTTCATTATAATAGGTACTTTAATAACACGTGCATGCTATACAGTGTAGCAGGTTTTTGTTAAGCACCTAAGCGAAGTTTGTTGTTTCAAATTAACCACACAAGGGCGTAGCAGCGTTGCAAAATTTTGTAATATTTCGTGTAATGTTGGAACAAGGGTGTGTAGGACGCATTCAGGGCGCTTATGAAATATTTAATTCACCAGTTGTGTCTGCGAACTCATACGTGTTTTCATATCACGTGATGGTTCATAATCGTGCTCTAAAATGTTGCAGATTTACTTTAAAACAAACTGCTGTTTTAAACACTTAAAAAGAGTATCTTCGGTAATATTTAAGTCTTAGTAGTCTTGAAAATTATTGGATATAACTACAGTTGTTTTAATTCAATGTAATAATATTATCTATTTTTATACTTTGAAAATTAAGCGTATTTTTTTTTATAAATATGAAGTAGCAAACGAGCAAGCAGCCCACCTGATTGTTAGTGGTTACTGCCGCCCATGGACTTTCGTAAGCCACTTCATATAGAACAGGGGGTTCTATATTAAGTCTATCACTGTTGCGTTGCTACTCCCGAGGACTGAGTTGGTTGCGTCATATAAAAGTGAGCTGGCAACTACAAAAGTTATAAATTCTTTCGCCTCGTTGTTAGCAAAATGCAAAAGAAAATAAATGATAATTTATTCCTACAACAAGCAAGTTCGTTGTGTTACTATCCTTAAAATGTAAATAAAAAAAAATAACTACAATAAAGAAAAAAACGTTTTGTCTCCAAGAGAAAAGTTCGCGTCATTAATAAACAACCTATTATATTTATTAAGAAGGATTTATTTGCCTTTCAAAGTGACGACAATAGGAATTTCTCAAATAAAGATAACAAAGGTTTATCGGGGAAAGTCAGTGTAAGGTAAACTTATGTTTCATTCAGGGCGGAAGCAGAGGCCAGCTTTGACGAACAAGGCCCGGACGATTGCTGCTGCAAAATTAATCAACGTAGAGTTGGGCGCGTCCGAAATGAATTCACATTACGAGTTTTCGAAGTTTTGCTGTGATTTTATCGTATTTATGACCGGTATGACGTGTATCTTAAAGCAGATTAAACGTTAAACAAGTAAAATTGACCGATTAAAACGAAATTTTTGTTCATAGTGGCATATATTTAATTCAACGCTTATATGAGTTTTTGCAAAATATTCAAGTAAAAGCATTACAATATAGTATGTTTTTAGATTGGGTAATAATAATAATTCAAGAGATTATAGTAATTCAGTCGGGTAAATAGTAATTCAAGAAGCATTTTAGTATTAGGAAGAATAATAGATGCAGTAATAACCTAGTGATTTAAAAAACAGTCTACCGTGTCAGAGGTTCGTACCCGGGTCCTTTCATATTTTAAAGTGTAAAAAAATTAATCATCACTTGTTATAATGAAACGACTATGAGAGAATCTAGACTAGTGCCCTTATTATGAAAAGTTACTTTACAAATATCTCAATCATGTACCTACCTATAAACTTAACAAACTCGCACTTGACCAGCTTGGGTCGTGGATGCCTTAGAAACTTACAAAGTCAATGTACACAAATTAATAGATTAATTTATCAATCAGATATTTGTCGAACTTGGAACCCGCTGCGTGTCACACTGGTGAGCTCTCTGACACGTGGGTCATCAATAAAGATAATCCATGTAATTTTAACGTAGCACTCAACCCAACTCCAATTAGCGCTTAATTCCCTGACCTAACGATTTGCACCGGGTATTAGCAGCGCAAATACACCAGAGATTCAATAATAATCGCTTTGTTGTCCCAAATTTGGACACATCTGCCATATTTATTTTTGCACGATGATTGCGATTCCGTGTTTGTCAAACAAACGTTTAATACATTCCGAACATCGTTTAATTTGAGCTACGCAATGCAGATGTAATAATTGCCGAAATAAATATTTTAATTCAATTACACATTATGTGCTTTTCATATAATGAATCTCCGAAGTCTTAGAACTGGCCATAATCTCAAACAAAACACAATTTATATCTGGAATCGATCAGACATTCTCTGCTAAGTTAGAAATGTGAAATACATAAATACAAGCATCTTTACCTCGCCCAGATGGATAAAAATAATATAATACCACTGCTATCTTTATATCGCTAATATAAATCCACTAGCTGTGCTCCGTGGTTTTACTCGCTGCTACATAAAAAAACAGACAAACATTGCGTGATGTTATACAGACTATAGCCTTCCTCAATGAATAGACTATTCAACACAAAAATAAATTTACAAATCGAACCAATTGATTTGTTCTTGAGATAAGCGCATTCATACAAACTAACTCTTTAGCTTTGTAATATTAGTACAGATTATAATAGGAGTAACATGAGTTCTCCTTAACATATAATATTTCCACTGAAAAATAGTATATGTTTGATTACCCTTTCTCAGAAGCCAGAAAAACATGTTTACTCTACTGATTCTGTCTGTTATCATGCCCTACGTGCATTCTAGGAAGTCTTACAGTAGCATATTCTTTTATTTTGCAGTAGAACAATACGGGATCCTCTCATATATGACAGAACTGCAAATATATAACCACAAAATATATATTAGGCTTTATAAATTTAATATATTACATAGAGCGTTCAAACAATAAAATAAAGTTCAATATATTACATTACGTGTGCTTTATTTCAATCTTGTATAAAAACGTAGAATTGAGTTTACTTCCATTTCATATGCTATTTCGCATTAGACCAGAGTGGTAGAACAACCTCCCCAAAGTATAGAGATTGACATTTTGGCATTCAGATATTCAGATATTGGCAAAAAATTCTAAGTCAAAGCAAAAAATATAAGTAATTGTAATCAATGTAATGCCCTCATTATTATTTACATCGCCACATTTCGCTTTATTAAAATAAATCTTCAGATAATGAAACGAAAATGTCAGGAGATTTTCGGTACTTAGGGTAGATTTACACTGAGTTTCTAAGAATTAGGTACACTTCTATAACTTTTTCACCCAGTGTAGTTAAACCGGGGAAGTACCATCGCCACACCTATTTCTATCGAGAAACAGTTCTTTCGTTTCGGTGAGAGGGTGTAGTTGCCGGCTCACTTATATTTGAGGCGACCAATTTAGTCGTCGGGAGTAGCAACGCAACTGTGATCGACTTCAGATAGCACCCCTGTTTTTTGATGGGATTGTTTACGGATGTCCATGGGCAGTAGTAATGACTTTCCGTCAGATGGACTGAATGCTTGTTTGCTGCTTCAGACTTTTAATTCAAGATTTAATTAATAATATAACACAGATATAGTAAATGAGCTCACAGTCCATTTGATCCACTAAACCTTCCAATGCAGATAATTGGAAGATCCAGTGAAGGGAAATAAATGCAGATGCCTGGGTTCATATCTTACATAAATTTCCAGAAATAACAGAAAACCAATATCTTGGATTCACTAGTGAACTATAACGAAGCTCAAATAAGATAATAGCTTAGATAAAAGTTTTACTTCAGATTGGTCACAGATGCGTTGCTTCTTCTGAGGGCTAAGATTGTACTCGTATACCTCTTATAAATATATCCTGTTTTACCCCACAGCTACAAAAATACTTAGTGACATACAAACTATATAGTGGCATACTCATTTTAAAATCCTTACAATGTTTCTGTAAACTATGTGTTTCCCTTAGACGACATTGTGCATTCTGCATATACTTAATATTCAATTGAAACGTGGTTCAAAGTAAACATTTACGTAAAAATTGGCAGACAGTGGAAGCTCTTGATTGCTAAATTTGTTGTGGTTATAGGTATTTTGCCCTGATTTTGCTCGGTGATAAATTGTTTGTTGGAAGCTCTGCCGGTGCCGTCTTTGTTATTCGTCGGGGCTATGTCCAATTCACTCTTAAAGTGACTGGCCTTTCTCTTTCAGGCAAAGATTTTTGAAATGAACAATAACAATTGTATTAGAGTTGTATGCTCTTAAAGCAATGAAATATCTATGCAATTCGCAACTTTAATTATTACTGCCTTCCTATGGGTGTAGGTACATTGGTTGATTTTGTGAAAAGGCTGTGCTATTAGCTTACTAATTTGATTCTGTATTTCATAAAATCACTTTTTAATTTACACTTTTTATTTACATTCATGCATAAAAATAGCAAAATTTTACATGCGGATGAACATGACAATTTTAAAATACAACAGCCCGCTTGAAGAATTTCGAAATATATTATCTATACATCGGCAGCATACATACCCCACTATATTTAAGTTCTTAAGTGCATCAGCTATCTACATACAAAATATGATCCCCTATCGGGATCCAAAATATGCGACTTTTTGTCTTTCGCAACAAAGGGTACTAAATACCCCAAAGCCGGAACTTGGGGTGGTATGGAGTTCGTAGCCCCGTGCAAACAGTCTCCTTGTTGGAGGCGGCGCCAGAGTGACTGCTCGTCGCGACGTCCCGGCGCCCCACTCAAGTAAACTGCGAATGCGAATCTTGAACTTGGCAAAATTTTGGTCTTATTCAATCCTCGCTTACCATACCTTATTTCGTCTTACTTAACAATTTGTAACAGCCTATTAAGACAATAGGTTAAAAATAAATGAAAATAAAGTGTATAAGTAAAGATTTTACAGAGGAGTAATTTAAGCAACATTGGAATCTTTCCGTTGATACATGAATTTACATTGAAATTCAAACTTTTTATCAGATTGAAGTAGAAAACGAGAAAGCAGTCCACCTCATACATACTCAGTAAATTCATACAGAACAAGGGTTCAATCTGAAGTAGATCACAGATATGGTGGTACTTACGAGGACCGAGATGGTCGTCTCATATATCAGAGAGTCGGCAACCACACCCATTCATCGAAACGCAAAAACTGCTTCACGCTAGATATAGATATGGCGGTGGTAGCTCATCTGTCTACCTACATTGGTACTACCACTTTGTATAACGAGGTAGTCCGTGGTACTCCCTTTATTCTCAAAGATTGTCTCTTTCCCATCTCACAGGTTCTAACACTATTATTTAAGAAATCAATGTACTCGATCCACAAAAATGATAAGAATGATGCGAGTATCATTATCTACCGATATATTAATAATTTTATTAAAAGAAATGAGTTTTGGGATTAAAACGTTTATATTTACTTAATTGGAATTTAAATAAAACGCGCTTAGACTTAGAGGCGCAAATTGCAACTGGTGTCAGATAAGTTATTCGGAGCACGGGCAAATACCTACTCGGATGGAAATACACCTAATCGTAATCGGAAATTCGGCCTGTCAAATGATGAATGAGTTTCTAATCTTAGGAACGAATCTACAAAGGTACATCCGTATTTCAAATTATTAATACTTGCTACAACAGTAAACGAAAGCTTCGTTAAGAAATCAATGCGATTAAAAAAGAGTTCACAGAGGGAGATGAAATCTACCAATTTGCACTTGGATGCGCAAACACGGTATATTGAGGCCTAAACTCCTCTCAATCAAACAAAAGGAATCAGTACGACAGTAATGGTCAACGATTATAATTAATCGGAAAGTAACAGACATGAAACCCTTTCAAAGGTCTCCAGATACTATGAAATAATCGTATGCCTATTAAATCTCTTTATTATGAGGAGATCCAATTGAAGAAATGTAAATCACAACCAAACCTTGACTCTAATACATTACCATCTACACTGAACACAATCTCAGCAAATAAAGATGTAAGTGGCGGAAGTTTGCTACTCGGGGGACTAAATAGTTCTAGCTCAGAAGTAAGGGTGGTTGGGGTGAATTGAGAGCTCACGAACCCCATGTAACTAGTATCTGCGTGGCGCCGGGGAGACGAACCGTCTCGTCCGCTTGGCGCCTGCGAAATCGCGAATGTGATTCTTACATTAATTACGCTAATCATGTCCAGATGTTTAAAATTAATCTTACATTCCGTTGAATCGACTTTAAGATGTATAGTTTATTTTATTAATGACGCTTTCACTTATAATTATCATAAGTTTATGAAGCAATGTACTTTAAACGTTATTACTTTCAATAAATCTGCTGACATATACCTCTCCTAATCAGTGTTTTTGCCAATACTTACCTCGCCTAGCATGCATGTTGATGAACGCAATAGGTATATAATGGAACGCAATATGTTATATAAAAAGTATATAATACCCATCTCCTCGATTTTGTCCTTGAGTCGCTTCCAATGACATATACGTGTAAAAAGTCAGCGGTGCTATTTAAGACCAGTTCCACATAACATTCTCATAAGTAACGTTGTTAAAATAAAATAAATTAATTTAAAAAGGTATTTTTAAAAACGAGCTTTTTTTGTACTGTATTGAATTCTTCAAATTAAGCTCTTTCAATTGATACCCATATTGGGCGGGTTGGACAAAAATATGTATTCCGCCATTTTATTGCGGCGGCCATTTTGGAATTACAACAATATTGATTACATATAATTGCATTGTCATCAGAACTTAATGTGTGTTCCAAATTTCAGCTCAATCGGACACTGAGAAGTGGACACTGGTTAAATTCAGCTCGCAACATTTGACCCAAACATACATACAAACATTGCAAGTTAAATAAACGCTTTTAATAATAACACAAAACATTCTTCAAAGTGCAACCCCTAACTATTATAAGAAGTAAATAAATTTGGTCAACTTGGCCCAATTTGTTATTCATACAAACAATACATGACATATTTATCACATTTGTAATCCTGAACTCGATGAATAAACAGATATGTATAACATTGAACTATTGTACTAAAATAACCAACTTGTGGCCATAACGCCAAAGTCCAATAACATCACGAAAGAAGCGATTCGCTTACGTTTCGTATAAAGTAAGGGATGCGTAGAACAATATTGGGGATAGAACGTAGAATAGAGAAATATTTCTGTTAATAAAAGTTTTTGTGTACGAGCTCAACCCTTATCTAATATTTATAGTACCGTGTACGAAACTTACTTTTGTAAGCGAGTCTGTCAAGATGTTGCTACAATGTGAGCGATTATTACAAAAGAAAAAAATGCCGAATTTCAGCGTAAATAATATCTTAATTTTAAAATAAAGGTAGGTAATATTGGAATAATATAGATTAATATATGTAGATTTGTGTTGATTTTTATACAGTAACATTTTTACTATTTAAATGAAGGAAAATATGAGTTTTTAGTGCACAACTGATGTAATTGTACATAGTAATAATAATTCTTCTGTCGGGTTTTATGGCTTTACAAATATTACTTTATACTATTATACACAATTTTTCAATTTAAATATTAACAAAACGTTCACGGAGAAGACCTTAAAGTGAAATAAAATGATTAATTTATAATCGGTAGGTATTTCATTAGGCAAACCCACAGCAATCCACCTGCAAAAGATATCTACCCTAAAAGCCATACTGAAGGAAAATATTACGACGAATATTCGGCTATATTTAACATAGAAAAGAAGTTCTCATATCCAAGTTTCTTCCTAAGGCCCTATAGCCTAAATAGAAGTACAGGAATGGCTTAAATACTACATTTTTTTTATTGATAAGTATTATCGATTACTGTAGATATGTTCACAAGTCTAGATTGTATTCATAAACTGTTCTAAACTGTGCGGATATTGGAATTTCACGTCAATGAAAACAAACTAATCTCCTTAATCAAATTTGGTTGATGTCTGAGAGCCTACAATCTAATGACTTGTATAAATACGAACCGAGTTATACGTTTAATTAAATTGGTATCAAGGCTCTAGTTTTCGCTTATTCAAATCATGAAATTATTAATTGTATCAATAATCTACCCTTAGGTAGTAAAGTCTAGTTACGTTCTGTATGGACTAGATAAGTAATTACTTGGATACTTATCTAAGCGATACATCATACAATTAAATTTTCGTACGAAGCTAAAATTATATCAAATATGGCATCAATTTATTATTACTTATCCATATTTGTTTTGATTGGCGATAGAGGTATTTAAAAATTAATTTTAGATTAATATTGTCACGGAATTGATACATTTCAATATGTTACGGAAAGGTTCCCCCGTTATGTGGTTTTTATATATCGGCAAATGTCAACAAAATAAAATAAAAAAATGCATATCGTGAGTACCATACCCTTTCAGCGAAACGCAAGAACTGCTTCACGTTAGAAATGGGTGTGGCGGGTGTTCCCCGGGCGAACTACACTGTTTCTACCACCTGCTACCTTATAAAATTAGGAAAAATATTGCAATAGACAATTTGTACGTTCTTCCATAGGCCTATAGATTCCATACTAAATGTTCTGCTATTTCCTTTCATTAATTAAATAATAATAAGATATTATTTTCTAACCCTTTATTTTTGTGTATTCATTAGCTTATTCAGCTCGCGTCTGAAAACTTAATGATCATTAACTCGATTTAGACCCTAATTAATAATGTATTTGGATATCTCGTTCCCAAACATTCAATTAGATGAAATTATCAGACTTGGCAAACTTATTTAACTTAATTCCCTAAGGCTTCTTTGAAAAACTTCGACAAACTTCCAAGTAGTCCAAATTAAATCTTACTGTTTGTTAGTCTGCTACGATATTTAAAGTATACATATATATACGTATATATAAGTATAAGTATATATAGGCTTTAATTTACTGGTATATATGTAGCTTTATTAAATTAAAACAATCAATTCGCCTAGTGTTAATAATAAGAAAATTAAATACGAAGAACACATAAACAAGCTGTAACCATTTTTTTAAAATAAAACTAAATCTTGTCAGTAACTAACAAATAAAAGAAATAACTTTCTTTTTTACAGATAGATGGACTTAAGTATATATTTATTCAATTAGTTTTAATGTAAAACATTTATAGGCGCAGGCAAAACTGATTGTTGGCAATGTTGGCATGACGATGCATGCATTAATTAGTTTTAGCGCCATCTGTTATACAATTTTGGAACTATTAAGTATCAAACAACACTGAGCGGGCTGGTATTCGTTCCGGGTACTTTTCCTGTTATTTCCATGATGTATATATGTATTATTTATTATATATATTTAGTTCCTATCGCAATCTTGTCTTTTATTCATATTACCTTTACGAAGACGATTTTTCACATCTACCGAGTGTCCCGTCACCGCAATTTTTTTTAATGCATTAAGATTACAATTATTATTGTTCAATGATAGCAAAACCGCTTGCAACAATGTTAAAATATTGTTGGAAAAAAAAAATACAACAAATAAAGCATACTTAAAGACAGACCGAGGCGGCGGACTAGTATTGTCTAAGTAGGCATTAAAAGCGCTGTTTGTATTGGCATCACGGATACCTTTGTGTCGAAGCTTATACGCTCATACCCCTTGGGAATACATTTTAATCAGATTAACAGCTTTTCACGGACAAGATACACGATCACGCCGGTCCTTTGTACAATTACACTTAAGTTTATATACAGTCGATTGTCTGTGTTTAAGCAAAATGTTTATATTTGATATATTCTCTTTTAATTTTTATACTAACTTAGGCTAAGTTGTTTTACTAACCTAACCTAACCTAAACTGACGTAACCCTTGTGCTGTTCCATTTATATTTTACTAACATATTTTGTAATAGAATTGTAATATTAACCAAATCTATGGACCCAAGGGTCTGAAATAAACACGATTATTAATATTATTAACGTCTATTAAGAGCACTTAAGCATTAAATAACTTTTAAATCATGATTCATTTATGCGAAAAAAATTAATTAAATCCTACAAGTAAAAAATATTAGCTATAATTTATGAATCATACGAAAATAATATATATCTCCAGAATGGAGACGAAGTAACCTTACACCGAATTAAGTTAACAAGCCAAAAAACCTCGCGTTTATATTCTTAATTAAAACACATAAATTAGGGCTATGAGAATTGCAGAGGTTTCAGCTGATGAGATTTTTTTATGGTAAATATCTGTTACGACTTTTAAGCGCCCTGTAATGAGTTTTAAATAAGTAGCGATTTTTGTGTTAATGAACATTTACGGATAAATATTTCAGGTTAAATTAAAATTACATTGATTAACGATCTGCATGGCGCAACGGTCATCGTACAGGTCACCTCCGCAGCATTCTTAATAAGATAGTTAAATATTACCTTCATAATGTTACGTAAAAATCCACATCTATACTAAAATTATAAAGTAGTAGAGTTTGTTTGGTTAAACGCGCTATACTCAGGAACTACTGGTTCGAATTGAAATATTAATTTTGTGTTGACTAATAAATTTATTCTGGAAGGCTTTAACTTTATAACATCACGCTATGTTTGTTCGTTTTTAATTCATTGTTCTTTAATAAATGCGGGTAAAACAGCGTGGCACAGCTAGTAGTTTATACGACAGATAACCTGTGTGCATGTAACAGTGATAATAAGTAGGGTACAAGAGTCCTCAAATGGTGATCATGCCTCGGAACAAGAAGTCAGTCAGGTCGCGTCTCGACCAGGTGGAATAATGACTTTTAGAGATAGCGGGGTATCTACTAGATTTAGTTGACTTAGGGCCGTTCGGAGTTACTTAATTTAGGAGAGTCCTATGTCCAGCATTAGATAAACAAAAGCTAATAGACAGATAAATAAAAAAAAACTAGTAGGTTAATATAAAAACTGTTAACGTAAGTTTTAAATGAAGTGCCTTCATCACTATGTCCATGTGATGAAAATATAAAAAAAAAATATAATTTATTTTTGATATTCAATCTGATATATTACATTTTTGTTTCTCTTGGTGAAAATATTAAGTAATCATTCTTTCATATGGCATTTCCACATCAGGTACATTTTTTTCTTGTATTCCATAATCAGATTTATGTTGAAGAAGCGTCATTCGTACGCGACTTTAGCGTAAAGCTTTAACAGAGAGAGGCATATTTCCATCAAAGAATTTCAGGTGAATTCGCCAAAAGAAATATTTGAAGGCGAATTTTTATCCCTTTAATGTAGAAGAAAGAGCTCAAAGAATTTATAACAAGTTACCTTAAAATGCTATCGTCTAAGTCTGTATTAAGAATTCATGAACATGAATTTCAATAGTTCCTTAACGGGGAATATTAGCGAGGAAAACGGAAAATGCTTCGTAAATGATACTACTACGACTGTGAAGGTTTTTATTGAAAGGTTAAACTTTAATCTAACTTAAGAAATAAGTGTAAGTTTTTAAAGAACTACAACGTATAATATTACTCTACTGATTTGTACATTAATATTGAATAGTTCCATCACCTATAAAATTATAAATCCAAAGAGATAACCT
>DWNE01004043.1:0-15761 GCA_018249875.1 Cecropterus toxeus
AAGATTTATAAATTAGTTCGCCAAAGAAGTTTCACTTCTGACATGTGTACTTTGTACGCACGCATGTTTTTTTAAAATATTAAACGTCTGATATCCAAAAGAAGCTACTAGAACCGATGTAGTATGCCCTTCGCAAGAAGTACAAACGTATATGGTACTCAGGAAAGTTTGAACGTTTACGAACGAGTGCGCGACGAAATACGAGATTTCATTTCATTTAAAAGTAATTCGAATTTTATGTCTACTAAATTCCCAAAATTAATATAATTTTAGATTAAGGCGTATAAACTTTTATTAAATAATATTTGTGCTTAATGTCGGACCGGGAAATATATGTATATGTATAAAAACAATCACGTACTGTCGATGTTTATGCTTGTTATAAATACTTGCAATTTAATATCTTAGAACGGTGACATGGTGACATCATATCTACCTTTTCACCCGACTGCGTCAGAAGAGGGTAATGTTTTTCGAGCGTATGTATGTATGTTTGTTTATATGTCCATTGTTTTGGCTCGCGCTACAACCCAAACGGCTTGTCGGAGTGTGACGAATCGCCTAAGTTTGGAAAGTGGCAAAGGCTACATAATTTCTAAAAATCTCGCCTGAAAAAACTTTTACTTGTCAATTTTGACAGAAATTCATATAAGAGTTAAATTAAATACATAGTTATCATAATTATTTTGCCAGGTGGTAGAACCAATGTAGTTCGACCGGGGAGTACCACCGCCACACTTATTTCTAGCGTGAAGCAGTTCTTGCGTTTCGGTGGAAGGGTGTGGTTGCACGCTCGCTTATATATGAGAAGACCATCTTAGTCCACGGGAGTAGCAACGCATCTGTGATCGACTTCACATAGAACCCCTGTCCTATATGAAGTTGCTTACATGTATTCTTAGGCGACAGTAACCATTTACCATCAGGTGAGTTGCTTGCTATTTCATATTTTTAAAATAAAAATATGAACATAAAAATCTTTTTAAGCAGTCGGATTTTTTTAATGCTTTTAACGTTGTTACTTGTATTACATTTAATCCAATGCCGAAAGCTACAGTTTAGATATAACCACACTATAACCATGTAAACACGTAAAAAAATACCCGGATCATTACAAATAAACAAACAATGTTATTAGTAACAACGCGGTAAACACATTTTTCGTCGCTAAATGGGTGCCTCCAAAGATGATGTACATTAGACTAATGTTGAGTAGTTATGTTGACTGCCGCCACACCTATTTAGATATGTTGTACAGGGAGTGGGTAAAGCCGTTGGTTAGTTTTGCTGTGGCTTAGTATAATGTTAATTCAGGAATATTAATTCATTCAAAATGTATATTAGAATGAAAGGAAGGAAGAAGAAAGAAAATATACATATTATAGGAATGTAAATAAATGTTTCCTTTTTCTATAATAATTGAAGTAGCAAAAGAGCTTCTGTCATCCTGATGGAAAGTCGTGACAGTCGCTTGTGGACATTTGTAATCAACCCCAGAAACAGAATAATTTAATATATTAATTTAAATTAACAATAATTTGTCCACCATACGAAAGTATCCAAACTAAAAATGTATGCAAAATTGAGTTTAATTTGTTTCCGGGAAGTTAATCAAATTTTTCTTGTAAGATTTGTAAACGTATACAAATACGTAGTGGAATGAAAACTTGTAATAATCTAACGAATAGACCGCTTCAAAGCGACCACGGAATATAAAAAGCTAATTCCATATGCTGCGTTACAAATATCTTAACGTAGAAATGTTTATTTGTAAAAAAGATCGGGTTTATTTCATTAAGATAATATTTTAATGAATGTTACAATTTAAAAGTATATACTTTTTATTAGTTTTATTTTTTATTACTTCGCTAATCTGCAATACTCTGACCGGTCCTGAGCTCTCAGAATCCAGAGATTACCCGTCGTCTTCTTATTATTTAGAGGTACTCATATCTGACTAATTCTAACTAATTAATCTTATTTTACAATATAGCAAATTTGACCTTTTATGCAAGCTACGAATTAAATCGATAGCTTGATTGAGAAAGGGTGCAATGCTATCTAATAGTAGACAACTGCTTTCGTGACGCATTTTCGTTTCATCGACTTCGAACTCACAACGATTCAAATTATCTCTTCAAAAATTGTAACCTAGAATGGCGTCTGTATGAGTTTATATAATTACTTGTGAGGGCACAAGTAATTATTATTTTGACACAAGTTATGTTTATTGAACCGAGCTATATTCGTATCTTATAAGTCTACTAGCCACTCAAAAAAGCTTCAGGCCAATAATAATATTTTCGCCTGATACCGGTTACGGTTGACCGGTTTTATTTTTGTCCGATCAAGCAGAGATACTTCAAAAGGAGTTACAAAACCCAATTACGTTAAAGATCCCTGATTTATTGGGACCTGAAACAGTCAAAAGGTTCGTAAACAAATAAAAAGTAAGCTCGCTGTAAAGAAAAATAAATTGTTTACCCTTCATTGACCAAAGGCCTGTACTATGTCTTACTGGTAAACGATATGCGATATTTTGTAAACGATCTCTGCGTCACTGTTTTGAACGTTAACACAGCAAGATTTTGACTTGCTGTGTTATGTTTATGGGTTGAACGTCACTTGATTTTAAGCTGATATTATCGCGGAATTGATACATTTTTATATGTTACGGGTACTCACGAAATATCCGCAAAAGAAATTCAAAAACAGAATATCGTGAGTATCCGTAATATATTAAAATGTAAACGTCACTCGCTTTTGATCCAGTGTCAGTCTTAGAGTGAAAGTATGACTAAAATTTGTTCAACCTCTTCCAAAATAATGCCTTACTTTGTTGCGATCTCTTTTTTGACAAAAAATTGGTTCGTTAAGTTATTTTATGTATAGGTACATACATTTATTTATAAATTTTATTAACCCCGGTTTTTTTAATTAGGCAATAAATACTTGACAAACGTGTGAATTATGCATGTTTTAGGCGTTTTTGTCGTTGTATATTGATCCTGTGTAACACGGACACACTAGAATTCAGCTGTTTGCTATTTATTGTCTGGCCATTTATTATTTTTGACTTACTTTATTAAAAAAACCGTGGTTATTCATCGCTCATCGCTTCCCTTCTTTAGTCCTACATGTGAGTTCTATATTCCATGAAGCGTATTGACAGTTATGAACGGGTAGCCGTGAAGAAAGGCCTGTAAAGGTTAACTGTGAATGGAAGGAGTAGGAACACGCTTCGGTTTAATAGCTATTTTATGTGTAGTGACGATAAACATGGGCTTGTTAACATAGTGATATGGCGATATGTTTATGTTATCGTTCAGCCATTATTGCCAATGCTTGGTACGGGTCTTAGGACGCGTGTAAGCTATGGTATAGTATGAAGGCAAATGTGGGTCGGTAGACCACGTATTGGGTCACAGTTTAAACTTTGAGGATTAATAGACATGTCGATTTCATCGCGATTTCCGTAATATTTGTAGCGTGTGATGATAAATTTACATATGCACATATTTAAACAGTGAATAGATTCCAATCTCAGTCTGAAACTCATACTACTAGGATAATATAAGATAGATAAGATAAGCTTTCAATTCACTAGTTTTTTTTTGCCCGCGACTTCATGTACGCAGACATAATAGAAACATGCAGTGATGTTGTGACACGGTTATTTTATCGATGCGGCATTATTTAATAAAATATTTTAATTTAATTGTAAACAATGCTGATTACGATCATAGGATACATTTATTGCTAGACTACACTTTATGTATATTAAAGGAAAATTGAAGGAGTGATTGGATTCATGATATTTGGAAGAAATGATAACAATTTTCTAACACGCGGAAAAATACAGTTGATTGCGTTGAGATGGGAATTTACTTCATGAAAAGATATATCATCGTCTTATTAATATTTAAAATTATCGACTTGAAATCTTAAGAACTAAAATGAATAATTTTCTGTTAAAAAAAATCTTAAAATGTATGTTTAAAAAAGTCATATTTCTCAGAAAAAAATAAAATCAGCACTTTATAAAATCTCACGTCTCTGAAAAATAATAGAATAAGTACCTAGTAAAAATATAATATCCCCAAAATAAATTGGTACTTAATAATTAACCTTTCCCTTCACCAGCACAATGTAAAGGACTACTTATAACCTCCTTAAGTGAATATCACAAGTGTTTCATTCAGGCTTTCCCTAGTTCGAATCAGGAACGCAGCGTGACGTATGTCGTGCCGGGAATCAATTAATCGAGTTTTGGTTCGCCAAAACAAACCCAGCGGAAGGGGAAAGGGTTTTACCCCATTCGATCGTAAAGAATCGGATACGATTACGGCGGACTGAAACGAACAGATTATTTATAAATCAAGTTGCTGTTGTATTCGTGCTTCGCTAAAAGTTGCTATCTTAAAATAATAAGTAAATAAGTTACATCTACGCAAAATTTCATGTAGAACAGACCAGTGGTTCTTGTGTGATTTAGTAGGGAACAGACAACAATGTTGTGTATTTGACATACCAGTATTGATATATTATATTATATGATTTTTTTAATGATATTGAGCTAAAATTTGATTATATCAAAGTTTCAGATTTTTTATGGGAATTTTAGTTACTAATTATTTGCACTCTATATTTTTTTAGAGTTCGACTATAAAGAATGTTTTTTTTTAAGATTTGCTTTGTTTAAATAAGAATTTTATACCCGACTCTTCTTGGCATGTTTTTCATGCTCCATGCTCTATAAAAACGTGTATTTCGTCTATGTCTTCCACTAGGACCCATGATGAAGAAAATGATAATTAAGTAAGCATATTACATTTTTTGTAATATTGGTTTTTCGACTGGATACTTCAGTAATAACAATATAATCTATCTACATCTATTTATACTCTTAAATATACCTTTGGCTCTGCAACAATGTAGTATTAATGAAGAAAATAGTACCTAGTAGTGCTTAATTATAAAACGTATAAGTTCGAAGTTCGATATTACTTGTGTCTGTAGTATCCGTATACCCATTAACAAATGTAATGATACCCTATGTCCACAGTAATGGCGGATGTCACGCTAGCCGGATGAATGCTATATTTTATGGGCGTAACAAAATAACAATGAAAGACAATAGATGCAAATATTTATTTATATCGTCGAAATTCAATTTCATACATGTCAGTTTTCAATACAAAATATTATATACTAGCTGTGTTCTGCGGTTTTACCCGCTAATAGAGAAAAAAACAAAATAGGTATATATATGTATATTTTTGTAGTAGTAACCAAAGTAGTTCGACCAAGGAAGTACCATCGCCACACCTATTTCCAGCGTGAAGCAGTTCTTGCTTCTTCGGTGGAAGGGTATGGTTGCCGGCTTGCTTATATATGAGTCGACAATATTAGTCCTTGGGAGTAGCAACGGATCCGTGGTCGACTTCAGATAGAACCTTTGTTCTTTATTAAGTAGCTTATAGTCCATGGGCGGCAGTAACCACTTACCATCAGAGGGACTGCAAGCTCGTTTGCCACTTTATACTTACAAAAAAATAACCGTCCTCAATAAATGGACTATTCAACTCATAAATATTTTTTCTATTCGATTCCGAAGTTCCTAGGATTCGTTCCGAAGTTCCTAGCACGTTCAATCAAACAAACAACTCTCAAGCTTTATAATATTACATAAGTAAATATATAAGTGTAGGTATATTTTGTTTAACAATTTTGACCAAATATCAAAGAAACATATACTATGTCAAATGTTTATAATATAGATATATTATATAAGTATACATAATATAAACAAGAACAATATGGAAATTATCCTTAATAGAGCCTAAATAATCTTAATGGACCCTTAGTTTGATATATGTAGCAGCTTAGGATAATTAAATTAGGCGCCAGCCCTCCGCCAGGCTAGTCCATTAGACTTTTTAGGGAATTAAAGCAACAATCGAGCCAGCATATCTGTTGTATATAACGCTTTCTATACTCATAGCCCCACAGAAGGATTTTCTCCCATTTTATGGGTGTCATGGACACACAAAGGCAAATATATAAACACCCAGACCCAGAACAGAAATCTAAACTATCATTCAGATGTCTGTCTGGCCGGGTATCGAACCCATGACCCACTGCGTCTCAGACCGGTATGGTGTCCGCTCCGTCACGCGGGTCGTCGTTATTGAAGTCTTTAGTTAGCATGGCTCTGTAGTCATGCTTATCCGTATCCGTATGCGTGGCACCACTCCCGCGGAAGCTCGTCAGGTCGGACACCTCCGACCATCAGGAGGGTAGTGGCATATAGCTAAGCAATGACCGAAGTAGTCTGCATCACTCAGTAAACAGTGGGTTTGGTATTACTTTAATATTGCCTCTCTACATTGTAATTGTTAGTACAATGTAGAGAGTTAGTACAATGTACATTGTAATATTACACATTGTTGTGAAGCAATAGGTATAAAGGTGCTGAGGGATTTATACCCTTTCTTCTCAGCCCGGGTAGAGAAGACCCTCGAGACCAGGTAATCCCTTATCCCCCTATACCACTGACACGCCGTATTATGTGAGACTAGGAGGTAAGAAATCTTCGCATAGTAGTATAGTAATGCGTTCCTATGTTGATAACTTAGTAGACACTTTTTTTAGTACACCAAATAACTTTTTTTATGTGATTAAAGTAGAAAACTTTGTCACGCTTGAAATAAGTGTGGTAATGGTAACTCAGACACAATACTTCCAAGCAGAATACGATAGCGCTACACTACTGTTACAAGCCATAGAAAAGCGTCCCTTATTTGCTAATAATATAAGTTAATGATACATATCATCAGAGATTTGGTTGCCGGCTCACTTTTATATGAGGCGACCATCTCAGGCTTCGGGAGTAGCAACGCATCTGTCATAGACTTCATATAGAACCCCTGTTCTATATGAAGTTGCTTACAAATGTCCATGGGCGGCAGTAACCACTTACCATCAGGTGGGCTGCTTGCTCGTTTGGTACTTCAAATTTATAAAAAAAAAAGATTTCCAAAGTCTATATGGCAGTGATAGGCTAGGTTGAAATATTATTTATTACTGTATTACGGTGAAGGATAATATCGTGAGAAAAGTAACACACCCTAAAAGTTCTCAAAGGAATTCTTTAAGGTATATGGAGTCTACTAATTCTTATTTGCTCAGCTCAGTAGACAGCATAGATCTCTTTCATTCTGACAGCAGCCCCTTGTCCATCAGTGGGATCATGGATTGATGATAGGCTACGTAAGCTCGTGACATACCGGTTCATAACCCTTCCCAGGCATAATAATTAATACTCACTCATGAGCCATTATGCCAAAACGACTGCAATTAACGTACGCCATTAAGTTTAGGAGATTAGCGATCCCACGTGACGTTATACACCATTCCGCGTATTATAAATAAGAATAGTGATGCGCGTTGGTCGATATTCCTACCGGTACATTCGCCACACCTATTTCTCGTAAAGTATTGCTTGTGTTGCAGTTTTTGTCAGCTTACTTCTAAATACGAGAGTAATTTAGGAGGGAAAGAAGATCAAATCTCATCAAATTCTTTTTTTCAAAGACTGGATTAAAATAAGTAAAATATGCTGTCTTCTTATTTTGACCAACCTCTTCTCATTTTCGATTCAAGATAAATCACAACCCATTAAGGGGAGGCGACCATTTTAGTCCTGAGGACTGGCTACGCATTTGTGATCGATTTCAGGTAAACAGGAAAGATATGGAAGTGACATCAGAGGTATGCATGGGCAGCTGGGATTAGTCACATCCTTACTTACATGTGCATGCTGTGACGTTCGCTACTTCCGTTAAATAAAAAAAAGTAATAGCGACTGTTCTACCTAATATATCTCCAGTAAACTATCGACAAGCCCCTTCACTATTCAAAACGAGGCGATCCACACTGGTCGGTTCATTTCGTCCCTCATTACATGCTAATGTCGGACATTGTGCATAACGCCGTTCAGTTGAGGCACCGGGCAAACAGAACGCGGGCTGTTTGCCCACTTTATGTATAGGGCGTTGGGAAATGGCAATGCGAGTTTAGGTGCTTTATCATTATCTCCTTGGTTGAACGAAATTAAGAAGGTCTTCTTCGTTGATCCTGACTTATAAGCTGATCTTCACATGCCGGTGCCGCATGATTCTGAATCACGCTTACGAAGTTTTGTAAGCATCTTATATATACTTGTAATAAGTTCCAATAAGCTTATTTGGGCATGCTGCTTTATAGCAGCGGTAACTTTGTCTGAAGAAATCTATCTTAGCAAAACTTTCAAGACGATTTTAGACTAATCTATATTATCGCGGAATTAATGCATTTATATAATGTAACAGGTATTCTCGATATATTGATCTAGTTGCATGGATTGTGGCCTCGTATAAACATATTTGTCGCCTCATACAAAGAGCGTAATAAAAACAATGACGATGGTCTATGATTAACGAATTTAGCCATATAATTTGCATCTATATTTATTTTTTAGCGTGATATGAACAGTGTCCTTAGTATGAGTTTATATTGTCTTCGATCACCGTTTACGTTAAAAAAAAAAACAAAATGTCTTACAGATGAGATAGCATAGATAAAAACCGAAAAAAGGCAAAATAACCATTAAGACGCTTGATACACTCATAGTCCTACACTAGGATTTTCTCCTGTGTCGTGGGTGCCATGGGTGTCCATGGCAAAGACATAGCATGGCAATCGAACCCGGGACCCACTGCGCGTTAGATCGGTATGGTAACGCTCGGCCACGCGGGTCGTCAAACCATTTCGCCGGTTATAGTTATCGTGGATCTAAGTTATCGTCGCGCGACTGAGTTGTAGCGGAGTTTATTACTGTGAACCTTTTCTTTTTATTATAAATCATATTGATGCTCTACGTGGCGGAGAGTTCACCATACTTCATAATCCTAAACACATTAGAAATTATTCTACGCTGAGGTCCAAAAATAATATAAAAATAACAATAGTTTTAGTCCATAGTGTGTCCACATTGTGTCCATTTTGGACAACTTTTTTCAGTATACTGAACGAAAACTATCAAGACACAAAAATAGGTATTGCAAAGGTCATCATTACTCATAAAAATGGAGATAGGATTAAAATAACCAAGCACATATAATCAGCTAGGTTATGGTTATCGCGGATCTGTTATCGTCGCACGCGATAGAGGTGTTCCGCGCAAAGTTTTATTGCTGTAAACGCCTTTTTCTTCTGCTTTCATATTATGGACTTTAGGCTGAGACACACCAAGAGGCACGACGCTTTATAATATCGTTAAGTTTCTTTTTTTATTTATCTTAAGATATAATGTACATTTTTCTATGGATATTTTCTGCCAAACTGTAAGACAGTTTGTCGGCAGATAACAATCTTCTGTTGGTCCTTCTGAGGACTAAGTTGGGACACCTTGGATAAGTATGTCTCCCTAACTAAATTCTTCAAACGAAAACACAGCGTTTAACATTTGTTGTTGGGCAGAAAAAGGTTCGGCGGTGCCTCCGAAGTCAAACCACAAACGGTTTAAAATTCATTATATTAATTACGTTGAATCTTTTTACACTGAATCTTAGACATTAAAAAATGTATTCAAAAATGTCATCAATGTTCAAATATCAATTTCGTGAGATTATCTTTTATTTGTTACCATTGTACCTCTGCCTTAATTCAACTCGCCTGCCCGAGGGACATTAACTAAACTCATACATTTTGACTCCAATGCCTCACTATTTAATCTGATGGCCTACATACTAAACTAATTGGCCGAATTTATGTAAACGTTTATTAGGTATCAACTGCTCAAATTTAATTTCTATTGCTAAATAATAGTATCTATTGCTAATGCAGTCATTATTATTGACCATGTGTTATAATCAGTGTAGTTGGACCGGGAAGGTGCTACTTCAATCCAATAAAAAAACAATCCCACAGCTGGGCACAGTCTCACAGGAGTTTAGAGGCATAATTTTAGGCGGATTTTATAAAGCTATGGCAAGTGCTTATTAGAAATTAATAATCATAAAATAAAAGCTTTTAATAAACAGCGACGCAAAATACTGCGAGGAAATTTTCAATTCGAGGTTATTTTTTTTTAAATATCTCGAAGATGCTTTATACGTATATTTTGATAATGCCACAGTCTACTTGTAATATATCTTTATTCATTTTACATAGGCCTTTATTTTTTGTTCTCGGGGGGGAAACCTTCAAAAGGTACCCAACGCCGTGAGCTACGACAGGTTATGTAGGATTTTTACCGCACTAAAACCCCCCCGGTGTTCCATAGGCCTACGGTAGTACTTGTACATTATCAGTTACAATATTTTGTCAAACACTACTCCGGATCGTAACACGAACGTAATTGAGAAGATCCGTTAAGAAACTCAAGGTCTTGTTTTATCTGCCTCTGTTTCAAATATCTTACTTATTTGAAAACGTACGTGATAAGATTACTAAAATATAATCCGAATGAAAAAGTCTATTTCACTTTCTATAAAAGATAAGGCAAATTGGTGTACATTTATATTCATTCTTGTATGTACATTGCAAGGGTATGGCAAGTGTGATACGTAATTAGACAGCATTATTGTGTTAGTTTTGCTAAGTGAAGTAACTGGCATTCGCTACGAACTTTGCACTTTACGTATATTCCTAAGTTATTTTGCTATTAACATATAAATACACTCACATATATTTTGAGAATTTGAACTTTTATAATGTTATGAGCGATTTAGTATGATATATTATCCTAGAGTAGGACAGAGAAGGGTGGTTTAATTAATTTTATGTATATTTTTTTGTTTTAGTTTCTTTGTTTTTTTATACATAGTAAATTAATTAATTTATTTATAAAATAGTAACTTGTATATAATATAAAAATAAACTATGCTTATAACTGAACGAATCTATTTAATTTTAGATATCCTTTATTGTATGATTTAATAAATTTAAAGTTATCAAAACATTAGGTAATTTTCATGTCATAATACACTTATACGTATCTTATAATAACATATAGTTCTCAGTAGTATTACAAACTAGATTATGATTAAAAGGGTTGGTTTCCCGCTTAATATTCAGGGGTAGCATCTGGTAACCGCAGGTAGTTTAACCATATTTAACTGAGTTTATTCATTTTCTAATATCTATCGCAGAGCCTGAACAACCAAAGCTAGTATTTCATGTTATCATACAGGCACCAAGAAATATCTTTAAAGCTTCAGAGCCAAGGGGTTTTTATACGTGTTACAAATGTCCATGTTATAATCAACGCCATTAAGTTAGGAAAGCTAATTACCTAAGATGCTAGATCTGGACGACCCGCGTGGCGGAGCGGTCACCATACCGGTCTGTCACGCATTGTTTTTGGGGTTCGATCCCCGGCCAGACAGACATCTGAGAAATGAATTAATATTTCTGTTCTGCATCTGTGTATTTGTGTATTCGTCTATGTGTGTATCCGTGTCACTCATGACATAGTAGAAAATCCTAGTGTAGGGCTATTTAGTTGAAAGCGTTATTTATTTTTCTTATTATAGTTTGTCAATAATAAAACAAACTATTATAATTCTTATACTTTTACATACTGCAGTTACTTGCAAGTCAGCTGCCTTATATAAAACTAGAAATACTTTCATTATAATTTACTTGTGAGGTCTACTATAATATTGTGGCGAGCCTCTTAAACTTTATCGCCTAGACCACTCGGGTCGGCCTTGAAATCTCTAGGCTCCAATACTCTACAATTGGCTCGGTAAGTGTGATTTATTACTACGCCTTTATGCTCATGTCTGTTATTATACCCGAAACGTTAATCAAATAACATAGAATTTACAGTTTACAGTAATTATAGTGCTTAGTAATCTTTATTAATGAATAGACTTGAAGAGATTTTTTTATTTGTGGCGCGAAGAAGATTTACGTTTTGGTCTTCGTTAAGAATTTAAATACGAAATCCAATTTCTTTTTCTAGTTATTGGCGTCGTGTCAGAGTGCCTAGTCTTTTAATATTATTAGCTGAATTTGTTTTTTGGTTGAACCCGCTAATCTACTAGCAATGTGCACAATTTGAACTACTAGTTTCAATTAAAAATTGTTATATTGAGGAAGGCTATAGGCTATATAACATTACGTTATGTTTTTTGTTTGTTTCTTTCTTATGTAGAATGCAGTTTATTTGTTTTTTTTTTCTTATCCAGACGACCCAGGTGGCCGATTGGTCACCATACCGGTCTGACGCGCAATGGGTCCCGGGTTCGATTCCCGGTCAGACAGAAATATAAATGATGAGATTAGATTTCTGTTCTGGATCTGGGTGTTTGTGTTTACGTCTTTGTGTGTCCATGGCACCCACAACACAGGAGAAAATCTTAGTGTGGGGCTATGAGTGTAGAAAGCGTGTTATTTTTTTTTATGTAATATCGAGTAAAACCACGGGGCATAGCTAGTTTTTTTTTGTTAAGAAAACTACTTAATGAAGCGCTATTGTTAGATACTGCCCTTAAGCGATTAAAGAAAGCGATAGTGCCCTTAAGTACTTGTGACTGCTAATGCTTTAAGGGTACGTAGGGCTCTCGTTCATCAAAGGAAGCTGGAACGATTAATGAAGGCCTCAAGTTGAGTTGTTAAGATATAATGTAATGTGGACATTTATTTACTACATTTTTAATTTGCAACGAACAGAGTTCAAGTTTAAGAAAATATTTAATAATTGTAAATCGATTTGAGTTATCTTAAGGTAAGGAAGGCAAACTTATATGAGACAATGCAAGTAAGTCATCCGGGATAACAATGTTTCTGTGACCGATCTCAGGTAAGATCTAAATCTTATTTGAGGTTGTTTTCATACGTCCACGGACGTCAGTGGTTTCAGTGGCCTGTCGGAAAAAAACATTCATTATAATTTAGTCTTCAGGTCTTGTGCGCACATTCCCTTACAATTTCCATTTAATTCACTAAATAAATAAAAAAAAAACTACTTTTACATGGTGAATATTATCTACATTAGTTTCGTGCGATAGAGTAGCCCTTTAAGCACTTGTAAGTGACTGCTAACGCTTACAAGAGGATGGAGGGCCCTCAGAGTTTGTCAAAGGAAAGATAAAGCTTTGACGATCGAAAGCTTGAGCTAAAGTAGGCTGATTTTTCCTAGAAAAAAACTTAAATAGCTTTGTTTTTTAAGAGAACCATGTTTGTGGATTTTATAGGGATATAAAGGGTTGTAATATGTAGAACATGTTCAATATATAAGCGAGAAATGCAGAAAAAATAATATATTAGAATGTATATTAAGGATATAAACGAACGAGGTTTGACCGGAGAGGTACCACCGACACACCAATTTCAACCGTGAAGCAGTTCTTGCGTTTTTGTGGAAGGGTGAAGTTATCGGCATACTTTTTATATGAGGTGACCATCTTAGTCTTTCCGAGCAGTAACGTAAATAAATGACTTTATATAGAATAGAATCCACGTTCTATATTCAGTTGGTTACAGATGTCCATGAGTGATTGCCCATATAGCATCAAATGGACTGCATGCTCGTCTGCTATTCAATTTTACATATAAAAAAATACATCAACGTTAATCTCCCATACCATTAGATCAAGACTTACGATATGCTATGATAAGCGATGAGCAAATGAGCTTGAGAAGGAAAATTTTCCAGATAGTAGAACCAGTGTATTTCGATCGGGAAGTTCCACCGTCACACATATTTTAAGCATAAAGCAATTCTTGTTTCGTGTTGTTGTAGACTTACTTACAAGTGATCGACTTCACATGAAAAACCTCTGTAAAGTCCATTTAAAAACTGATTATTGGTATTATATTATGTAATGTATGTACTTTTGGAGAGTTTTAAGTCCTCGTATAGCAAATATGTTTTATTTCAATATGAAAATAACAGAAAGTTGCCTTGGTTCTTAATGTGTAATTTATGTATGATATGGTGCTGCTTTTTTTTTATTTACACTGTGTATTATCCAATAAATAAAGTGAAAATACACTATATAGTTGCCACTCCTTCTCCTCCACGCCGGACGGCTTGCGTGGCGGAGCGGTCATCGTACCGGTCACGCAGTGGGTTCCGGGTTCGATACCCGGCCAGACAGACATCCGAAAGATGAATTTAGATTTTCTGTTATGGGTTTGGATGTTTGTGTATTCGTCCTTGTGTGTGTTCATGGCACGCACGGCACAGGAGGTAATCCTAGTGTGGGGCTATGAGTGTAGAAAGCGTTTAAAGCGTTTACATCTGAAGACTAGAGACGTCCATATAATTTAATCAGTCAGAATATTCGAATATAACCTAAAGCCGACTAAGTTTATCTGATCTTGAGATAGACCAAACAACGATGTCGCCGAATTGAGCATTCTCAAATGAACGTCTAATTGCCCAAAAACTTGTTGATGTCATTAATAAAGGGCCAAAGAGCTTCCGTCAACAACCACTAGAGGGCGTGGCGTTATCTCCGCTTTCGGCCTCTTGAACACGTTCCCAAGGCGTTCACCTACAGCTAAGATATTTTACTGAAAGGTGTTATAATTAGTAAGTATAACCTGGTACAATAAAAGTTGTTATTGAGAAAGTTTTTTTTTTGTTTCCGTCTCCTTCTTTCGTCTCTTGCAAGAAGCAAGAAGCAAGTAGAAAAGTTACATTTGTAGATTATATTACATATGTGTAAAGTTGTTGAAAAGAAAAGGAGTGATAGTTTAATGATTATGAACTCGAACTTCCAATCAGAGCCTAATGTCGAATCCCAGAATCAGATTTTTTAAATTTCTCAATGGTTGGTTAAAACAGCTTTGTATATAGCTTTATTGACTTCACCGTGTATAGCTTATCATCATCAACTCATGAATAGTCCACTGCTGAAAAATGCGTCCCCCTAAAATAAGAATGGTTTAGTTATTCCAGTATTCCAGTTTTTTTCTTCAAAAATAAAATCAGTGTTTTTAATAACCTATTTTTATTACTTCAAAACACAAAATATGTTCAACCCAACATCCGTTAAGGATAATATTCAAACAATAATGTCGTTTAGTATCCTAAAATCGGGAATAAATCTTGTAAATGTTGTTTACGCGTTCCCTTACCGTTCTTACCTAACCCTCTGATTCTGGTCCTTCAAGCCGGATAAACAGACGCTAAAATAACTCAATATCCCGTTACCCATTTGCGAATGGCATATATTGTGCCAAGAGTACGGCTATTATTGAACCCTATTTGGGTCTTGTGATCTAGATAGAACCTTTGTTATTTTGTAAATGAGACAGTGAGTGTCAATATATTAATGTACTATTTCTATTCTATTCTTTAAATTATTATTATATGCTTTAAATTATTATGATATTGCTATTCTTTTAATTATTCTATTTAGGTTCTTTAGATATATTTGTTGGCCTGACTCTTCACTATATGATATTAAACTACTGTGACCTACGGGGGCACTAACAAACTGTCTGTTACATTTTTTTTTCTTATACTACCACCGGATCGGATCACGACCTCAACTGAGAGGATCCGGTATGAAATTCAGCGGGTTTGTCTTTTTTGTTTGTATAATATCTTTTTATTTTCTTTTTTTTAACAATTTGTTTTTTATATAGCAATAAAAGATAGGTCCAGTATCTTGCCTTCGTTTTTTTTTATAAATATGAAGTAGCAAACGAGCAAGCAGCCAACCTAATGGTAAGTGATTACTGCCGCCCATGGACAT
>DWNE01004044.1:0-15760 GCA_018249875.1 Cecropterus toxeus
AAAATCGAAGTAAAAAATATTTTATACGGAGTAAATCCTTTAGAACTCTTTCTGAATGTCAATATTCTACCATCAATTCGAGACGGTTCGTTGTGAAGAGGTGATAAAAACCTCATAAAACACGTTTTTCAAAAGTTACTATGTAATGACAAACACAGTTTGATTTAATGACCTGTTTAATGTAATATACGGTCTGGTATTTTATTGTAATGTAGTTCGATCGGGGAAGTACCAAGGCCACACCTATTTCTAGCGTGAAGCAGTTCTTGCGTTTCGGTGGAAGGTTGTGGTTGCCGGCTCACTTATATACGAGGCGACCATCTCAGCCCTCGGAGCGGCTACGCATCTGTGGTCGACTTCAGATAGAACCCCTGTTCTATATGAAGTTGCTTACCATGGGCAGCAGTAACCACTTACTATCAGCTTCACATTATAAAATTAGACTAATACCTTATTTTACTTTTATCACATTGATGTAGCAAACAAGCATGCAGTCCACCTGATGGTAAGTAACCACTGCCACCCATGATCTGCGAGTAACTTCACATAGAACAGCGGTTCTATATTTAGTCTCTCACACGTGCATTGCTACCCCCGAGGACTGTGATGGTCGCCTCATATATAAGTGAGCCGGCTAACAAAACGGAAAACCTGCTTCACACTAGACATCGGTGTGGTGGTGGCACTTCTCCAGTCGAACTACACTGGATCTACCACCTGGCCAATTTTATAATAATAAAATTTTTATAATAAAAAAATATTAGTAATTTTATGATAACTTCTCCACTGGTAGGCGTAAATGTAATTTGCTAGTTTGTTACTAAATTATGACATTTATTTGATTACCTTCCTGATGTGTGAACGGCTCGCATTTGTAACTTTGATCCAATTAAATTTGTCGTAAATTTTTGCTTCTTTTTCTAAATACTAAATTACTAATCATAATAAAGAACTATTTATGTCACAGAGTATTGAATGATTTATTAAACACTAGCTGAAGTACACGTGCTTCGCTACGTGACAAAAAAAAATTGCTAGAAAAGTGAAAAAGGACCTTCCGAATAGAAAGTTAAATGTTAACCTCATTTATGCCATCAAAAGTTTGCCATTTTTAGCGTTGTCTTTTTATTTAAAACTGAAACGGTAGTATGACATTCTGAAACAAAGGGTATAGTGACTTAACTAAAATAGTCATCATCTTTAAATAGCGAAAAATATCGAAAGCCTATAGACTGACCAGTCAAATAAGTTACATCTTGCAAAAAATCATATAAATCGTGCCAGTGGTTCTTGGATCTCATTTTTAGGGTTCCACACCCAAAGGGTAAAACGGTCTGTGTCTCCAGGCTGTATCTCATAAACCGTGATAGCTAGAAAGCTTAAATTTTCACACATGATGTATTTCCGTTGCCGCTATAACAACAAATACAAAAAAAATAAAAATATATGCATATTAAGGTGGGTCCCCATACAATAAACGTGTTTTTTGCTCAATATTGTAGATAATGATGCGGAACCCTTAGTGCGCGAGTCCGACGAGATAGATATAATTTAGACCCAATCTCCATTTGAGCCAAAATATATCATGATACTAAAGTTCTAAGTAGACTTTCTTCTAAATGTGTCTCGTTACTTTATGACTCCTAAGAATATTTTATTTACCTTTATTTCTCCGTGAGCCTTTCTTGTGATGCCTCTTGGGTTGCGGCGTGACGTGCATTGTCTTAGGTGCTTCCGCAGAGTATTCCTACAATGGAACAAAATAATATTATAGTGTTACTTTAATTCATAATTTATTTCGAGTTGGTACCTGAAAATTATATACTTTTGATATAATAGGTCATCTAGAGGTTATAATGAAATTTATGACGAATTTTCGAACTTTATTTTCGAACGCGAATAGAATATATGGGCGTGATAATTTTAGAATGGATGGAAGCATGAAATATAAAAAAAAACTGGAAGGAATTAAATACATACATATGTATATCACATGTTATTACGGGTATGATACATTCTGAGTAGGTAGATATCTAGTACCCGTAACATATTAGAAAGTAGTTTAATAATTGATAATAATCATGACATTGATTAATATAAAATCTATGGACCTACTGTAAACGGGAATAACTTTGAGTTTCACCATTAGCAAATTTTACCAATGGATTTAATCAAACCTATACGCACTTTGACTAGAGACACAGAAACATTATTGAATTTATTTTATTTTAGATTGTGACAAAATTTTCATTCATTCTTAAATAAAACATCAGATCAACTAAAGCGAACAAGTGTCTGGGTCCAGCGGACCCACAGCGGTACCTGGTCGGAGATCTGCGCGGGCACGACGGTGAGCAGCGCGGCGTCATACGCGCAGCCGAGCGCGCTGCACGCCACGCACTGCACGATGCCCGCGTGACGCTTCTCCACGTGCGCGATGAGCAGCTCCGACTCTGTGACACACCACTTATTAACCATCCAGTAAAAAAGGACATAGAAACGCTCCCTGAGATAGACCTGTGCCTTCTTTTCCGATCAGAGATCCAGATCGATCAATAAAAGAAAAAAATAGACCTTTATTTGACTGAGCTTAGAATAAACAAGTATCAACCTGGCGGAGAAGGCCCCATAAGACACTGCTCACGTTTCGGCTCTTATTCTCAACAGATTGCTATGTTTGCAATCAAATTGCAATCAATGAAGAAACATAAGCATGATAATTTGAATAACCAACTCAACTAGAACTGAACACTCATTTACTACTATTATCTAATATAGTATGGATGAATTACAAAACGTGATAGAGAACAACATATAACAAAATAATAAAATAGTCAGAACACAAAACCTGAAATCGTTTATCTAAAATGTTATAATAAATGAAGTTATACAATTATAACAATTCATAAACTTACCAGTAGCTCTAATGCCCTTCCCAGTATTCACGACCTCGGCGTTCAGCAACCAGTAGACTTTTGGAGGAGGCTGGCCTTTCGGCATACCGCAGGATATATGAGCACTGGCACCCTCATTGGCTCTTTCACTAGCCGCGGACCCCTCCCAATGAGGAGGCTGCAAGGCTATAACTTTCCAAGATCTGCGGAGGCCGTTTGCTGTGCAAGAGTATATACCCTGTGAAGAAACACATCAATAAGGACACTTTCTATAAAATTTATCTGATTCACAATAATACTGAATTAGCAAACTACCATGCCGACCTGATGGTAAGTCACTGCCACCCATAGACGTCTATAAGTAACTGCATACAGAACAGATGATCTGTCTAAAGTTAATCACATATGCGTCGCTACTCCCAGGAACTAATGTGGCATCGTATGAAAGTGAGCCGACATAACCAAGACAAAATGCAAGAACACCTTCACGATAAAAATAAGTGTGACAGTGGTACCTTCCCTGTCGTATTACACTCGTACTACCACCTCGGTAAAACAACGATACAAAAAAGATACAAGAATAACTACATGGATAAGATCGAATCGCAACACTTTTAAATTTTATATGCCGTCATCATAGCCATTATATCCAAACTAATTTTCGCTCCAAAATAACATAAGTACATTTGTATCCACAATTTTCTGTTATACAGTAGCGAAATATAACAATGTTATGTAACATTGATCAGTTTCCATCTGAAGTGTCCTAGAACAGAGTAGTCGAAGACCTAGGCAGTAGGGGATAACAGCTAAATTAGTAGACCGGATTTTTTCTTCTCGAGGGTACCTTCAAAAGGTAACCGACGCCGTGAAAGCGACGGCCGGTTTTGTGGGATTTCAGAATTGGGATCCTGAAGTCATAATAACAACGGTCAAGTAAATAATTATATCTGCTTCAACAGCAATAGCCATTTTACTTATAACATCGTTGTGCAAAATATTACAAGCCCGAATACTTTTAAATGTTAAATTCTTTTTAAAAATTACCATTTTTAAAGTAAAACTCCATCGGGGAAAATGAATAAACAACGAACAAGGTTTTTTAGCGAATTTGGATTGAAGCCAAAACGCTTTTAAACGTTATCTTTTTGGCATTATTCCGTTTGATTATGCATTACAAAGCTAAATTTCGGCTTGAATTATTTTCATTTTATTTGTTTCATCCTATTTTATGAAATAGTATAATTCGTTTTTATTGTTCGTTCTAAAACAAATATACTACATACAATATAACGAGTAGTTTCAAATTTACTATATTTAGTCCACGTAGTGTTAAATAGACATTCCTATCTATGGACTCCTATAACTAAGTTTACATAGAAAAGGACTTCTAGACAAAGTTTTGCTAACAGTACTGAATAAATGGGAACTACACGCCCACTAACATAGATATACCGGTCAACCCCTAACACGATGTTGATAAAGCTAATATAGGTTTGGCGGTGAAGACGCTTCAGTCCAATTACGAAAAGTTCTATCACTTTTAAATGTTCCAAGACTTTTTATGGAGGATATTGAGCAACCTGACAACTATCCTTTTTAACCGACTTAAAAAAAGGTTCTCAATTCGACTGTATTTTTTTTACACGAGTCTCTCCCTACCATTAGCGATATTTTAGAACTCCATTCAATTTTCCAATGCAGATTGGTAGACTAAGTCTCATGCAGTAAGAACACTTAAATTATATTATATACAAAAGTAATAAAATGATAATACAATCTATTGTGGTCTTATGTCTCTTGATAGCGTGTCCTCGTGGCAAGGGCCTACGGGCCTTGTGTTATAGCATTTTATTTCCTACAGATGATCGTAGGTTGTCTCTCAATTACGCGAAGGAACAGGTGTAATTTCAATTATTTCATTCTCAGATTTTTACTACATTATAAGAACCTAGGGTTTAAGACGACCCCTAAGTAGTGTCCTAGACACTTGATAAATCGACCGTAAAATCAAAGAAATAAAAACAAACAAACGAATTGTGAAATACCTCTTCCTCAGGTATAAACGGCGAGACGGTGACCAGATGATCGTGTTTCTGGAGCAGATTGGAGCCGCCCTCCTTGGTCCAAGTGAACTTGGGAGGTGGAGTTCCTACCGCCCCACACCACAGTCTGAGAGACCCGTCTGGACGCACTTGCTTCGTCAACACACCGTCTTCCATCGTGCCTACGTAGTCTTCTGTCTCTAGGAACCTGTAGGGAATTTAATGGCAATTGATATAGCTTATTGGCTTGCTCTAGTAAGCAAATACTAAAGATATGTTATGTTATTTAAAGTATTTAAACCTTCTGTCTTTTTATTACACTAAACAAACAAAATTAAACCCCGATAGCATACAATACAAACATTTAATGTGCTCTCTGTATATTCTACTGAATGAATTCGCTTCTATACATCCTGCGGTCATCCAAAGCCTGAATTAGTTCAAACTTAGACCAAAGGAGCTCGACCACTCCCTAAGCATGATCAACTAGCCTAATGGGAAATCTGACTTTGTCAGTAAGTTCACAGTATCGCTGCGACCGATAGTTGCAAACTTTGTTACGTATGCAGTATGCGGCTTGGATCACCCACTTTGCAAGTATCATATCACCACATTGCACTTCGCACGTAATTTCTTGAACCCTTGTTTTGACAATCATGCGATACGATCATGACTTTGTGGCTTACTTTCATTGTAATTGATATAGGAGTTAAGCCATGCCGGGGCTGGTCAGGAACTGGATGGGTGACCACTAGTAGCTAAATCTCACGTGTCTTTTTATGCCTTGATGGTCCATTAAAGCCTCTGTTCCAGTCCTCATCATTTATACGGTTGTATAAGCCTTTGTGATTCTCCTTAGAGGCACCACTCACATACCTTTTTTTGTCTAATAGTAGCAGTGTTAATCGCAAATATATTATCATTAGAAGGTTGTGATAAGAGAGATATACTTATTCGAAGCGTTTCAACTTAGTTCTCAACTTAGAACTCATCTATGGCCAACCTAAGGTAAGAATCTAATCTAATCTGAAACGAACTTAAAAAGCTTTTCATCTTTCGGTAATGATCAATAATAATTTACGAAAACTGAAATTAAAGTATAACATACTTGTCTTTCAACAAAATCACAAACCTGAAACCTTCTTTACTCTATATCTAGTAACATAAAGCCTATATATCTAATACTATACACCTAAAATAAAACGCGTTAGTTTCATAAAAAAAATAAAACAGCTGGAAAAACAAAGCCTAACGAAAGTCCATAACTGGCAAAGTGTCCTAGATAAATCCAATTCCATTCCGCGTACGAGGAAGTTGTCGCCAACTGTAATTAAGTGAAACAATACCGGAGTCATGCTACTTAATGTTTCAAATTCTTGCTTTAATCTTCTTTGTTGAGCCGGAAATTCTGAGTAAAGACTCCGAGATGTTTAAGGCCAAAATCATCACGACCATTAATCCGTAACTCCAATACTGTTTGTACAGTTTAAATAGTAAAATTAATTAAGAAAGCATTAAAACCCCTGAAGAAAACATTTATTTGTTCTTTTTAGGGTTCCGTACCCAAAGAGTAAAAACTCTGTCCGTCTGTCCGTATATCTGTTACCAGGCTGTATCTCATGAACTGTGATAAGTCAGTTAGAATTTACACAGATGACGTATTTCTGTTGTCACTACAACAACAAACACTAAAAACCGATTAAATAAATATTAATAAGGAAACTCTCATGCAAGCACATGCACGTGATTTTTCGCATTTTATAAATAATGGTAACGCGAATCCGACTCGCACTTGGCCGCTTTATTTGTTTTATTAGAAAATCCTGTTTGCTTAGTTTACCTCTATGTGGTTTAATTCTCGCCAAACTTATTTCTATTGTAAAATAACTTTGAAGGATGCGGTAATACTAGACCAAACCAAATTTTTGTTATGAAATATCTATACATATAAGCACAGGTAAACTGATTGTTGGCATGGTGAGGCGTACCGTGGCGACGCGTTCGCCACACTGTACACATATAGACACTACTACATATAGACTTTATATATACCATGCGTAAAATATACTTGAAAATTATAATTAGTTTATGTATTTAATGAAAATTAATATTTATTAAATAAATAGTTTTTTTTTTTTTGAAAAAAAATGTCATATTATTTTTTAATATGCTATATGGTATAGTTAATTTCTGTCGCAATTTTCTCTTTTATGCATATTACTTGTACGAAAACGTATCACATCTGCCAGGCGTCCCGCAACTGAAAATTTATCTTACTTGCCTCTTAATGCCTCTGAAAAGCCACATCCTTCAAACTAGAAGACTAAAGACTAATTTCAGAACTAACCTGTACCCTCCATTGCCTTCATGCTGAACCTTCAAGTAGGTCTTCTCCGGCAGATCCACAGTTTGTCCAGTGAGCTCGTTGGTCGCCACACACCCGTACGTACCAGAGTCTTCCACCGTCGCGTTGTGGATGACCAGCACTCCGTGAGGAGTTTCTAGCTGTTTTCTGCCACCCTGGATTATAAAAAAAAGTAGATGCTCCTTGTAATGTATTAATTTTTTGTTGTATGTATTAATTTTGAAGAATTTGATTACCGTTCTTTATAAGAAATGCACATAATTATTTATGCTGCTATTATATATTTTTTTACTGATTAAAATAGCAAACGAGCATGCAGTCCACTTGTTAGTAAGTGGTTACTGCCGCCCATGAATATCTGTAAGCAACTTCATAAAGAACAGGGGTTCTATCTGAAGTAAAACACAGACGGCGTAGAGATGGTCGCCTTATATATGAATACGTAAGTGTGCCGGCATCCACACTCTTCCAGCGAAACGCAAGAACTGCTTCACGCTACCTCCCCGGTCGATCTACACTGGTTCTACCTGGCGAATGGTTTCTACTACCTTTAAATTACTTACTTTCCCATTATCCTTCCACCAGCTCAGTACAGCGGGGGGCTCGGACAACGGCTCCCGGCAGTGCAGAACCACCGTGTTGTGTAGAGGTGCGACGATGACCCTCTTCTCTGGAGTATTCCGACTGAGGTCTATCCGCGCTATCGACAATTTAGCGGGAATAGAGACCAAACTAATGCCCCCGTACCATACGACGCACTGAAAATAAAAATTAAATATAAAAAATATGACTTTGTAAAAAATATTTTCTTTCATCTTAATTTACTAATTACCTTTTGGTTACTTATATCACGGTAATAGTATCATATAGTATTCTATCTTCATCTTATCTTAGCTTCGCGCCTCGATTTCGGTACGCACTCGGTACGCAAACATCACGAATGTGCCGTAGTGACGAGCAGGCGATATTAAAGTTTTTTAAGCAGATTTTTTTTATTTATATAATAATACGTTGAAGGGCAATTGAAGACTATATTGTACTTTTTTGATTGCCATTTTAATAGTACCCAACGATGATTTCGTGAAATATGTACAAAAATGTAGGAAATATTTCTAACGCCATTTAAAACAAAACATATAAATTGTAAAAGCAAAAGATATTCCTTCTTCTCCTTCCTGTCCGTGTTTCCCAAAATTGTTTTTAATTAAACTTTTTGTAGACGGGTAGCCCTAATGTGAACTCTCGCCCAGTGCGTCTGTAGGTATAAAATTCAAGGACAGGGCCGAGTTACAATACTGTATGATACTATTACCGTGCTTATACGAAACATCATAAGTCTACCATTTACGCAGAACCTTAATATTAATCTCCCAGGAATCACCAAAGTTTGCTCTATAAAATCATAATATATTAAGTGTTCATTATAATTATTCAGGTCTAATGTATGAAACAGTACACTTTTATTGTTTTACTTAATACGTAAAGTCGGAATTATACCTACCGACAACGACTTCGAAACCCAACCGAACATTGTGCGATATTAAAAAAGATGTGAATTAAACTTGTCAAAAACAACTTCAAATCTAATTGAACACCATTGCTGGATATTCAATATTCAGAACCTTAAAAATCAACAACGCTAATATCCATTCCAACCCATTTATTTTAAAACTTTTACTGTGTCAACCTAAAAATAATGTCTACGGGCCGTGAATGCGCCGTTGCATAAGGTTTCCTTCCGCAGTTAGTGGACAGGAAACCGCATTGTTATTTTGCTTCGCCGGGCGTACTATTGCCAAATCAAATGACGCGTTAAGTCGAGCTGCTAACTGATATATCGCACCTTGCATTGGGAGGATACCATTCTATTAGTTAACTGTTTCTCATACGTGTATTAGAACATTCTCTGAAATTGTGTTGGTTAGTCACTTCTATTGTTAAACCATACACAGTAATTCATATCTAAATATCTGTAAATGAACATTTATAAACAACCCTTAAACAAATTAACATTAATATCGATAAGTACCCTAGCTTAAGATTAATAGCGTATTGTGAATTTGTCCCTATAATCCAAAATTTATTTTTAGCATCATCAAGAGTTCTTGAATAACATGGGAAAACAATTTCCATAGCGATAAATGCTTAGACAAGCAAGTAAAAATATTGTAATTGAAAGTGTTCAACCCATTCCACCCCGTAACAATATAACAATCGTGGCCGAAACACCGCCGATCTTAGCCTTTTATCAAGTGGAATATGGTTAAAATGTTTTGCTTAATGCAAATCTTAATTTGCGACCATAACGTGCTATTGAACGCTACTGAAGTCCTTGTGCATTTCTTAGATCTGAAAATTACCAGGCACAGATTTGTTAAGTTCGGTTACATACTTTACAAAGATGAAGTGCCAATATTTACTAATACTAAGCACTACGAAGTCACTTTTTGTAATAAAGATATAATTAACATGTGTCCTTCCCGGACTAAAGACCAGATATAATTTATCATCGAAATTAAAACCAAATATTCCAACATAACAAGGGATATAATTGCTACTATTTAGTACGTCATAACCACGTCCAACTTTATTAAAAGTTCACGAATTCGCAACCCTAAAACCGTATAAACCTTGTACTAATATTTTATTTAATCCTAGGAGTGAAATAATTCTTAGTAAACGTTACATTACCATACGATGTCCCCGAACAGCACAGCCTAACCACATCCGGTCAAATTCACTAATTGCTTACTGGCTACAAAATAAGTCATGGAAGAAAAACGATTTAGAGTCCAATGTCAGATAAACCCACAGCTTAATAATATAATTATTCGAGTATTATGGCTACGTAAAAAAATAATATAACTAAAAGCAACATAAGCATGAAAGAAATAACTTGAAATTTGATATTTTATTGCATTCAATTAACTTACAAATACTGGTGTAAGATTTACACAGTTTCAAATACTTAATTCTTACTTGAGAATAAACTTTTCGTTTCTTTCAATTGATAGTCGATAGTTGAAAGTTTCAAATACAGTATACATGTGGAAAGCGCCTACAACGCGGTTAAACATTCGTACCATCTAATATCTGATCATATTTACGTGTAATTCCAGATTCAGGCTTTACGTAAGGACGATGACACCTACTTCGTTTTTCTCGGAAGCGTAAAATTGCAAATAACTTGTAATCCAATAAAAACGGATATCATGTCCAGGACAAAACGCCGGAAAATTCAGAATATCCTATTTAAACGGACTCCTTGCGAGAATTCTCTGTGAAACTCGAGTTCAATTTCGTTTTGGGCATTCCTGACGTCTTGTGTTTCCCCCATTCTCGGTACAGATCGATGCAAGCCTCGCATTGAATCGAATGTTGAAGCAATCATTGGCTTCGGTCAATCACTTCAATTTAAGCGAATTGCGTTCACATCGAACTTATATTGAAAGCCCAGTAATTGAAGACTCTTCAAATCGACCATAAATTTTCCTCGCATAAACATGATTTTATTATTAATCATTGATGCATGAAGAGCTATCAATTTAATTTACCTATGCAGTAATTATTTCATAACATTTATATTGATATTATTTGTTTAAATTAGTTGTACTGTTGAATTCACATGATACTCTTATTCAGAGCCACTATACATTTTTGAAATACGTAACATAAATACCACAATATTCAACTGAGTATAACCCAAATTAAATCTCATATCGATGAAATCCAGTCCATAGTTCGAGGTATTATTCGAATACCTCGAACCATGGACTGGATAAAGTACAAAGCTTTTACCAAATATCCGGCTGACCTAATGATTTTGATTCAATTTAACTAATATTTGGAATATCCGATCCTGATAAAAATATATCATCCATTTTAAGTTTCCAAAACAGAATAAATCTTAAACAAAAGTCTATTAAGGATTAAGCCACGCTAAAACTAACATTTCAAAGCTAATTTAGGACCCGAAGTTAGAAGTCGGCAAACTAATTTGCTTAAAATTCCAACAAAACAGATTTTAAACAAAGAAGCTTATCAAAAGTTTGGGAATGGATACAATAAGTAACGCTTAGGGTTTTAACAAGAGACGCTCCTAAAATACGTAATTTAATGTAAGCAACTTGGGAAAACGGGTATAATTTTGTGATTGTAACTATTTATTTAATGCATGCGGAATTATCCAACTTTAATTTCCAACGAAGTGGGCACGGGTCTGCTAGTTATAAATAAGACAATATTAGTATGTACATGTATTCGATCATAGATACATATTATATCGTGAAAAATCTGTTATCATTCATCATCGTAAAGTTCACGTAGTTTATTGTACAATAAAAATGTTCAAAAGTGGTAATTTAAGAAATATCAGAACTTTAAGGTCAAGATTTCACAGGAAGAAACGTAATGTACTTTTTGTTTTTGTACTCTCTGATAACGCATTGGCCAAAGACTAAAACTTTAAATATAATACCAATACAAAAATAACCCACCTGATAAAGAGATGTTGGTGTGTCCTCCTTGATTTCCACTACTAGTTTAGTGGAAGTGCTATCACCAGCACTCGTCACAGGAACGTCCTTCCAGTCATTCCAGTCGTCGTTCGGGACGACCGGTTTCCACCGCCAGGCTAACCTCTCACCAGGCACCCTTACTGCACACTCAAAGGTAACTTCATCTCCCACGGGTGCAATTACCGATTCAGGGTATTTCGTGAATTTCATTTCGATTTCTGTAACAACAAAATCAACCTTCATGTTCAACAATTTCGACATTACACTCTAAAAGGATAGTATGGGTTAGAAAGTGAACTCCATTTAAATTCCTGTAACAACGATAATTTAATTATCTTCAGCTTCAGCCATTCCAACATTATTGAAAGGACACTCATAGTTTTCTTTATGTGTGTCATAATCAAAAAGATCAGTACACTTAGATCTAGAACATTTATGGCAGGTTAGAATCATAATCACTGCTTTTATTACATTTATCTCTTTGTCAGCAAGTGGAACAGTAATTAGTTCAAAGAGTTCCGTTATTACAAAAGCTGATCGTGTGAAATCTAGGTTTTGTTTCTTTATAAACTTTAAATCTGTATAAAAAAAGAACAAACAGCATCAAAATAAACGACCTGCGACGAAGGAACATGTTGCTCCCACACTATTTATCGTAAGCACCCAGCAATATCTTTGTTCGCTAAGCGGCCGATACAAAGCGACGTGCATTAAGGTGTAGGAACCTTTGTATTGAGGCTTTTTATTTGCATACCTAAGACGAATAAAGTCATGTAGTCGAGGATACAAATGAAAGAAATAAATCCAGACGTCCTTGAACGCTCTTCCCCACACATTTTGATCTTGAATGACTCACTCAATCCGCGATTAAACATCTACCTTTATAACCAAATAGAACCTTAAACCTTTAAGTTAGAGTTCAGCGTACTTGTTTAGTATTACTAAAATTGTTTCTGCATTGTTTTGAAACAAATGTATGAGATATCTCACGTGCCAATGGCCGCTCTCAGAAGAATCTCACATAACAACTTTATCGTACCTGAATCATTGCTTAGTTTAAATGATATTAGATCCTTATAAGCCGTTTTAATCTATACTAATATTATAAACCTTAAGAGGTTGTTTGTTTGGTTGAACGCGCTAATCTCAGGAACTACTGGTTCAAATGGAAAAAATATTTTTGTGTTGAATACTCCATTTATTGGGATAGGCTATAGATTATACAATATCACGCTATGTTTGTTTGTTTGTTTACTATGTAGTAGCGGGTAAAACCGTGAGGCACAGTTAATTTATATTAAAAAACGTATATTATATTGCAGACACATAACATTTTAGATCACAGGTTTTAAGATTCATACCTAAAACAATACAAAAGAAAAGTGAGAAATAGTCTACCTTTTACATTCATTTTGTACTTAGGAATTAAAAAGCTTAGAGTGATAAAAATAAACCGTCGATAAACCATATGAAGCAGCCCGATATAAGCAATTAACTGTTTCCAAGTAATTTACATCAATTGCCACACCTCATAAAGCTTGGTAAGCCTCACATAAAGGTGAAATACTCTTAACGCACGGAGCTCACGTCATTAAAGTCGTGTTTTGCAAATCGCCTATTAAATTTGCATGATTGGACCTATTACTTTGAGTGTGGTCTAAGAATTTCCTTCCTCAATCGATCCGCCCCGCTCTGAGCGCAGACAACTTTTGATATTAAGATTATTGCCGAGTGAGATCATATCAGAAGTTTTTGCTACATGAATGGTCTTATTGCTCTATTTTGCTAGCATTCTTGTTGTAATGATTTGTATGTTGTCATGAGAATGTCTACACAACCGAACCGTATTAAACTTTAGGCTGTATATTTAAACTGTATTATCTATCTGTAATTCATTATTATGCAATATTTACAATTTTATGCGAGTAATTTGCAATCGAAAACAATTAAGTACGTAGCAGCAATGATTTCATTGTATTCATTTTGGTAAATAGGTTTTTTATTATTGTTATTAGTGGTGGTTATTAGTAGTTTTAGATTGATGCTATTTATAACGCACAGACATACACAAATTCTATAAAAATATATATTCTGTTTTCACATACTATCAGTACTCCAAACGACTTTTTGCAAATATATGTAGACAATCGAAATCTTTGATTTATATTTGATCCTTCATTTTATATTTCACTAGCTTTTGCCCGCGGTTTCGCTCGCGTTGAGAAATATAAAAATTGACATTTTCATACAAACTGTGATCCCCTATTTTATCGCCTTGGGGGTAGACTTGATCAAAATCCTTTCTTAGCGGATGCCTACGTCATAACATCTACTTGTATGCCAAATTTCAGCCCGATCCGTCCAGTGTTTTGGGCTGTGCGTTGATAGATCACTATGTCAGTCAACCTTTGAGTTATATATATTTAGATATAAGCATTATGTACAATCTCAACAGGCTTATACACAATAAATCAACATATCACTATGCAATCTTGCTGTTCTCATCTGGTGATTTCCTTACGAGGTCCCTTACACATAACTAACTAGTATCCGCTTTAGTGATTTACAAACGTATATTACGTTTGTAAGATAACAAGCTAGAGATTAACAAGACTAATGGTTTCCCGTATGTGCGTCTGCGTACCAACAGGTAGGTACCCTAACCTGTATATCATAAAATTATACTGTGATATTCGGCTTCCGGTGATCCGTATTGGAAATATCCATTCCAGGAAAGGAAAAGGAAAGAAAAGTTCCAGAAAACCGCGCTTATCATTATTATGACATAAAATTATGACAATTAAATGACATATTAAATTATGACAAGAAATGATTGATATCAATAATAATTATTATTATATTCTCCTAATTCGGAAAGCCTGAGATGTATATCGATAGAAATTTCTTTTTATATTTTTTTATAACTACTATGTTCCTACGTCGGGATGCCTTACATATATGTCTATTTTAGGGTGTAGCCCTTCAAACTAAAACATAGCATTGCTTAACACTAAAATACTTCCTATACTCATAGCCCCTCAGTAGGATTTTCTCCTGTGTCGTGGGTGCCATGGCCACACAAAGACGAATACACAAACACCCAGACCCAGAACAGAAAAATAAACTCATCATTCACATTCCTGTCTGGCCGCGGATCGAACCCGGGACCCACTACATGTCAGACCGGTACGTTGACCGCTCCGCCACGCGGGTCACACTAATGATATAAGGCAGAAATAGGTATGACGGTGAAGCTTCTACAAGCAAACCGCAAAGTTTTATTACCTTTTAAAGTATTTACAGCTCATAGTTACACCTTAATCGATTAGCCATAAAAACATTAAAATTAGATTAGACTAAGAAACAAAGCCTACGTAGAAGCATTTTTTGTTAAATTGCTTGAGTCGGCTCCAACCCATTTCTGGGCACGTGTATTTCGATATTTCTTTTAATTATTTAATAGCATTGATAGTCTCAGTATTTTTATTACTAACCGACTTCTTTACTAGCCGTATCACGCGGCACCGTCCGTGTGGATCGTGTTTACACGTCGTATATCCATCCTATATGGTAATCGTACTTGTATATATATTAAAATATTTTAATTTGACATCCATTTCTCTTGATTTGATTAATTATGTAAAGTTAATTCTAATATAGTACCATTTTGGCCATTTCAATTTAATTTACTTTAATTCTTAATTTTTTTAGTATGATATCGCTCAAATTCACGTGGTCTGTACCTTTAATTAGAGTGACACTTAGCATTATGTTAAATCCTTTTAATTACTGGCTGTATTAGTGTTGACATTGTTGGTGCAGCTTAATAAATAAAATAAATAAATAACTCAGATCTTAAGCTATTTGTGTGCCAAATTTTAGTGAAATCTGACCAGTGGTTTTTACGTGAAAGAGAAACCAACATATCTACATCCAGAC
>DWNE01004045.1:0-15759 GCA_018249875.1 Cecropterus toxeus
TAAAAAGAGTTATGTTGATTACATGCGTCTATTTTATTTTATCACCTTTCCTTAACATATGCGTTATGCCCGGGCCTACATACCTACCAACATACCAAAATGTTTAGGACATGTAGGGAAATTCACGCATGAGATTTTTACTTCCTTAATCTTGAAGGTAATAAATAAAATAAAGATTATGTATGCTAGGGCATATAATATATGAAAATAAATTACCAACTAGTGTACCTATATATTTAAAATTAGATGATTTTGGCTAAACTTTCGTTAATTTACAACTTGTAAGATTTACTGTTATCGTACACAGGCTCTGTTCGATTCCAATGTTTACCACAGAAGTAGGTAGTATCTTGTAGCAGACACAGTGCAGTACAGTCAGATTGTTTACAGGAGTTGCTGATTGATAGGCCTTTCAGCGGAATAGGTGTAGCGTGTTGTTTACAGGTAAGCGTTGACCGATCCGTGCAGAAATAAACACGGCCCACTTCATTTTAGATGCTTTTTAGTAGGTGGGCTCAATTTTAGCATAGTTGTAAAAAGTTTAGAAGATCAAAGAAAATATTATCAAAATGGCCGCAGAGTGACCTATATAAAATTATACTATTAATAAAAATATTATATTAGACCAGTATTTTCCAAATGGTTCGACCCGGTACGGGGTCATGAAAATAAAGTACCGGGCGCAGCACGTACCTTTTTGTATGTAGTTTATAATAAAAACTTATTAATGTTTCAAGAAATATATGTAAGATTTTAAGTCGCTGGTTATTCTTGTCAAAAAAAAAGTCCTTGCGTATCAGTAGATTGTATTAGCAGCAGGTGAAAATTTGTATAAATACCTCTGTCAATGTTCAATTCACAATACTTGGCAACCGGTCAGCCTATAGCACTTGCACTTCACCAGTAAGTTCCCGTGATCACCATAAAGTAATAAATTTATATCTCGTATAGTCACTGCCGACAAACGAGTAAAGAATGTGGTTATATTCTAAGTGTTTTGTCACAACGTCAAATTTTGAATTTTACTATTCACTCACTCTTTATTACTCACTCAGAAATAGTGAACACTCTTGAAGTCTTTATTTTCTTTTTTTAGATACATACTTATTTTTTTTGTTAATATAGCAAAATTTTGTGGAAATTGGAGCCTGTTGTTACACTCCTAAAAGTTTATGATGCACCATTTTCGTGGGTCACAAGGGGGAGACCAGATCATGACCGGGCCACACCATAATAAAGTTTGGAAAACGCTGTATTAGTCTATAACTGTAAATTTGTAGGTAAAATACGTACCTATTATTGATGGACTGAAATATTGGCTTTGGTTTCGGCTTTGGACAAATTTCTGTCCAAGAAGAGGTTTCAGCCAATGTTTCGGTTTCGGTAAGAAATTGGCCAAATCTTTCAATTTAAACGAAATGTATCGTTACTTCGTTACAAAAAGGTGTAACTATGATACATCTTATACTTAAGTTTATTTTTCAAAATTAATGATGTTATTTTTATTAATATTTTAATTTCGTTCATTAAACAGTTAAAAACAAAAATTCTAAAATTTTTACCTGGCTTTCCCGTAAATTTTGCGTTTTTGTATTGTGTTATTATTCACTCCAAACAGCGATATATTCTTGAACTGTCGGATTACGTTTAGATGTACCTACTCGAATTTGTGATTAGTTATACGCCGACAAGCCGCGTTTTACCTATATTTTATATCCAATTGGTTTTCAATAAGTACTTAGGTATGCTGACTTTTAACAAGTCAGTATTTTCTTAATATATATTTATATCATTAATTACCTACCAATGTATAATATTTAATCTCATATAGCAATTAATTTTATATAATTTTTAAAATCAATAATTGATAGAGGTAACTTGTCCAAGAGTTCCAATAAGTTTGTAAATATTTAAATTTCAAGGAATTGTGTACCTTGTACTTGAAAACTTACACAATTTCAAAAGTCTATAATCTTTCAGTTCCAGTTGCGATCGAGTCTAAGTGAAAACCGAAGGTTTGGCATCGAGTTCTGCTAGAAAATAGTTTCGGATGGTCAATATAATAAGATTGTGGTTGTACCTATCAGCATTAAAGCATCTAATACAGTACTTTTTTGGATTATCCCAATTTAAGTATAGACAATTTAAACGGCTACGTGTTTAATGTACCTACCTATGTAGAGATCTGAGATTGGATTATTATTACTAAACTTATTAAGAATATAAAACCTAAACACACTAAGTAATATAAATCTGTATATTAAAGTTAATAGTTTAGAAATATTATAAATAACATCAACAACTTTATTTCAGCTTACACGTAGGTACGTACATGCGTACATACGCATGCTGTTTAAAAATACTAACATATACATTTCTGTTTACTTGGAAAAATATATATATGTAATCCATTGGCTATATCTGAATTAAATAAACCCAAAGGTTATGTTTGCTTCAGAATCAGTATAGACCTAATTTTTGACCGTGACTTATGCATTATACTGAACCGATCGGCACGCTTGTTTAAAATGCACATTAGCGATAAGTTATGGATAAATATTGTTCTGACGGTGCCTACAGGCCATCCAGGTAGCCGCTGCGGTACATAATAATTCACATTAAAATAAATATGTCGGGAAACGGACGAGCGATGAATCGGGCCGAGTGCGATTGGGCGGTGGGCGTGGATGGGCGGGCGGGGGCTGCCGACACGCGCCGACGACAGAAGTGTTCTCCTCGCGCCGCGGCATGCGCGCGCGCTGCATGTACCGACAAGATTAACACACAGAAAACTGATTTATCGCGTCGCGTTGAAAAAATAATCGACCGGCACCGAGGAATGTGATGGAGGGCCAGGAGTGGCGCGACGAGTGGCATCAGCCGCGGCAGATGGACGGTCAGTGCCCGATCCTAGGGGTCGCCCATTTCTTATTCCGCAATGCATGCTCTCATCAGGGCTTTGAAGTCCGTTTTAAGTTAATTCTGTACCCTCGTCTTTAATTTATACTTATTTTACATTATTTCACTGTTTTTACTTATTTGTACAATTGATAAATTTCTTAATTTAATGTCTGGTACAAAAAAAAAATAAGTTCTTTCTTACTGTATTCGAAATCTCCAATTAAAAAGTACGTATTATTATGCGATCGCATAATAAAAAGTATGGAGGACTATTTTTTAAATAAATTTAAGGCGTCTAAGTGGCTATTTAAAATAGATAATTATTAAAGTAGAAAATGCGTAAATTTGCTTCTGTCTTTAAAATATATTTAACAAATACAATATATTTAGCAAAACTTATTACAATAAAGCACAACCATGATATAAAATGTAACGTAAAGGAACGTAAAAATATCTTCGAAGGTTAAAAAATAATTCTGATTAATCGTAACGTTTAAGTTTATCTATACGTTATTCCCAATACCTATATATTTGTCGGTCTATTGTACAAAGGCTTGAAATTCAAGCTAGATAATCAAGCATTATATTAGCTTCAATTTATCACACAAGTATCTGAAAAATGTTTTAAGTATATTTTAGGTTCTTTTTACCCTAGTTTGTGTTTGCTCGTATCCAAAATGATTTTCAGTAACGTACTTGCTTTCTAGTATAACGAGTTATAGTACTTATGGCTGTGCTAAGCATGTACCCATTTGAAGCCAAAAGTCAAGCCATTTGAAGCAAAAAAAGGAAATAGAGTGATAAAATTAATTGATACTTTGTTACATATTCTTTCTGACACTTAAACATGGCATTAGCAATCAGTTAATCACAAATTGCTATTACCTCGTGAAAAGGTGAAATTTTCAAAAGTTTTAATAGAGTCTAAATGTAATATCAAGATATGGATTATTTGTAAGTATTTCCGATTATACTAATTATATTCAGAACTTTTGGTTTGATACCATTTGAAACATACAGACATATAATACAAATGTTTTTAAAATTTTATAAATTTTATTTATAAAAAATATTGTAATGTACTTAGGTAGGTAGGTCTTTGAGGATTAAGATGGTATCACATGTTAATCCTCAAAGATAGCAAAGCAATTTTGATTGACTTCAGAGTTGTGAATCCTTGTTGTCTATAAAGTCACTCACTGATGTCAATGGGTGGCAATGATCACTTGTCGTCTGGTGGACTGCATTATAATTTGCTACTTAAATCTTTAAAACAAATAGTTGTTGACAGTTTAGTTTAATCTCCTGTAAGAAATACATCTTATAAACATAGGTATACTGCCGTATTGCTATAAAGAAACTCATACAGTTTTGCATAAAACTGTGTTAACTTAAGGGGAATATTAACTAGTTTTAGTTAAGATTCCTTTCCCGCCTGTTATTAAATAATAACCAAATATACATACTAGTTTATTTCACGCGTGTGTGTACTTATATGATTTTATTCATTGAAATTCATAAACTGTCGAACCAAATACACATTATACGGTGCGGATTGCGTGCGTTCCTCTGATGGCGTTCATTCATCTATCCGTCGTCAGAAGTGAGCGCGCGCATCCCCGCGACGAGTGACGAGGCTGCGATCTGCGTGTGATTTCTTTGACATTGCTTGGTAGATAAATGGTTGGCTAAATTATATTAATAAATTACAATGATTAAGCTAATAGTAGGTTATCAGTGTGCCAACGGACAAAAAATCATTCGACATTAATTTATTATTTCAATTATTCGACTCAATTTCCCATTATTCAATTAGCGTGTTGCTTAAATCGTCGCATAAATATTGTGACAAAATATTTGAGAAAAAGTTCAACCTAAGAAAAAATTAAGAATGATAAATCTATAGCTATACGTAAAAAAAAATAACTGTGATTAGATCAATCAATGAGAGTTACTTCGAAAAGCTTTACGTCTTATGTGTAAAATTGAAAGCGCAAACAGAGCTTCTGATGGTGCATGAAAAAATAGAAAGTATGAAAAATTCATGTTCCTTTAGTATTTTACTCGACATTATAATTCTTCTTTTTATTAAACAGCGTCAGTGTTACAGTAATAATAATCTGTCGGAGTAAATAAATTAAAGGTCAATACTTTATCGAAAGGATACGATGACCATTTGGAAACATATGGCCCTTGCAAATATCTCAGGCCAGCAATCCGAGAGCCATTAATCTTTTTGAAATAACAGGAACAGTCCAAAAGAATGCGTGGTACATAACATGTCAATTTAGATTAACGAGCTACGGGGTGGGCGACATTTTTTGTGGTAATTAGCTGTTGGACCGCTCATGAGAATTTCATGTTTCTAACGCTTGAAAATATTCTAATTACCGGTGCAGTCCAAGAATATGAGGTATTTGACGCTCGCTAATCGGTTTTTGTACAAATGTCATTTTTAATTATAAATGTGGCAGGAATCTTCTTAAAAATAAACGAATGTAGAGTCGCTCTCTTTTATCATTAAAGTTTTCTTTTAAAGTATGAATAGGTAGGATATAAAGGTATATAATTATTTCTTGCGGTAAGAATATATTGGTTAAACTCGCAAAGTACATTTAGAACACAATTTAATAAATATGCTTGACACGACCTAAAACTTGTTTTTCATTTGTTTTTGTTTTCGCCTCTAAAGGAGAAACTAATAAGTTTCTAATGGGTACACGCCTTCAAAAATAAAGAAATGATTGGCTTCCAAGACGAAAATACACGAAGAAGCACATTACACATTAGTGGTATTTAACAAATTTTTATGTCTCAGGTATTGAACTACGGAGTTATTTTGCAAATGCAAGCCATTGTTGTTCCCACACGTGTTTAGGTCGGATAAGTGTCCCGCCGAGAAGTTTCTCGTGAAGGGTGAACTAACGGTATTGTGAGATTTATATGCTCTTGAGCAGGTTTGAGTTAAATCATTGAGTCTCTTCAAAGCACTTTTTTACATTCCGTAATCTTTTAAATGTCAACTAATGTATGTTGTTTATAAATATCAATAAAAGTAATTCTTGACGTTATGTTAGAATAATTTAGAAGTTATAAAAAGAAAAAAGATTTTTCTATTTCTATTAGATATTTTTCTAAAATAAATAAATACATGTGCAAGGAAAGCGGAGATTCCTCGACATCTATGTATACGCTAATATTTTATAAGACGTTACAGTTTTCAATAGTGAGCACTTTTTCTCTTTTGTTTCTCAACCGATTCTTTTATTCGACAACTATTGACAAACTATTATAGATTAAAAATTATATGAATATGGTATACTAAAACAACTTTTAAAATTGTAAACACTAAAGTTACTTACAATTTTCAAGGAATATATGTTATAATCATTATAATTTATTTATCCATTCAAACAATATTATAGGTGTCTATTTTAAGCTAGTAAAATAAGCACGTTATTTACAGAAAAATCAAATGGGTGCAAGTTTAAAGGAAATGTAGTCCACAAAAAATAAACAGCCTTGTGTTTGGTCAACGAAGCGGCTACGTTTCTTTCATGTAACGAAATTTACCTCTCTTTTACGTGAGAAGATTGAAAATTTTGCCAAAGTCAATTGAACCAATAATTTGCTTTGTTTAACCCGTTTTATCTAAGAACTAGGTTTTGCCCGCGGCTTCTTCGCATTAAGAAGTATACCTTTGATAAAATTGACAAGTTTCATACAAACGATCATCCCCTATTTTATCCCCTTGGAGGTAGAATTGATCAAAATCCTTTCTTAGCGGATGCCTACGTCATAACATCTACCTGCATGCCAAATTTAAGCCCGATCCGTCCAATGGTTTGGACTGTAAGTTGATAGATCACTATGTCAGTCAGTCAGTCACCTTTGAGTTACCTATATATATTTAGATATCTCTATCTGCAGTAACTATGACCTACACTTTTCAATTGCCGCAGTAACTTTATTAATAAATATAAGTCCACTAGTAAACTATTATTATTAAGACATAGTAAAGGTTATGTATGTAAGATGTATTTTTTTTGTTCAAATAATCTATATATTAATAGTGAAGCGAAAAAATCCCATTCCTTTTTACGAACACTGCGCGTTTGTTAGTGTGAGATTTGACATAGTTAATATAGAGAAAGAGTGCGGAAAGACAAAATATGTGTGGGTAAGGTGGGTACTTATAATAAGTGTTAAAAATACATAAAATGACATATAAATTCAATGTTACATTACTGACGATATAAATTAATGTAAACAATTCATTTGTCATTAAACGAGTTTTATATGAAATTCTTTTCCCTATAATGGGGTTTTTAAAAAACTCAATATAGTAAATAGTAGTAATATGTAATAGTACTTAGTAGATAAATTTTATTTTTAAATTATTTATGTTAAGAAATATGAAATACAACGTATTTTAATTGACAACTATTAATTTTACACCCCGGTGAACATTAAGATTAGGAATTACGGTCGAGTTTCGACCTCTGTGACGTACAACTTATATTACACGTATCAGATTATTGTTCAGTTAACCTTATTAAAACATTGACAAAAATCAAATTTATCTATAGTTATGAATGAATGGGTATCCATATCTAGATATTTATACATTATATGTATTTATAAATAAAAACCTATTTCCAAAGTACGTCTGAAGTTATAATAAAGGTCGATTAAAAGGGAATTTACTAATGCTTAGAAAATTGTAAAATTTATCAGATTTTATTATAAGCAATGTATAAAATCTATTTCCGATTTCTTATCTCAACTTCATCTTCAGGTTTTTGCCACGACAATTTTGAAACAGCTGTACTAAGGGGGTTAAAAAATTAACATGTTGCAGACTTTCGCCCTCAGTGCTCTTCACGTGGCTTATCTTATCACCTCATTTCGTTAGGTCATTAATCGTCATTGGCCTGTCGTAAAATGTCATTTTACAATGTTTTACATGACTCTTTAAATGTTAACTTATTGATACAAAAATTGTTTAGTAAGCCATGAGTTTCTGTTGTGAATATGTAGAAGAGATTTGATCAGGACTATTTATTAGATATTGTAGTTATCCTTAGAAAAATATATATTTGCCACATCTTTTTCTATTCCTATTTATACCTAACAGTTCTTGCGTTTACAGGTGGTGGAACCAAAGTACCACTGCCACACCTATTTCTAGCGTGAAGCAGATCTTGCGTTTCGGTAAAGTTGTGTGGTTGCCGTATATATGAGGCGACCATGTTAGTCCTCAGGAGTAGCAACGCATCTGTGATTGATTTCAAATAGAACCTCTGTTCTATATGACAACTTCATATATAACAGAGGTTCTATTTGAAATTATTTAGTCCATGGGCGGCTTTAACCACTTACCATCAAGTGGACTATAAGGACTGTATGTTACTTCATTCTTATAAAAAAAAAAAATAGTTTGAATTGAAAAATTGAAGACTTAACTATTTGAATTTGGTAGGATCTTATATTTTATCTACTATTTGTAAAATATTCACATAGGCGCTCATTAAGAAGATATAAATTTCAAAGAACTATGGTAAAAACACGTCATAATCGATGAATGTCGAGTGGCAGAAACTACGTAGCACTTACCGAGCTCATAATTTAATCTGACCACCTACGAGATCTCAATCGCTGAGACACGTTGACATTCCCTTTCAAATTCTCACGCGATACAAAATAAACATCTATTTTCAGTCGAAAAGATATGAAACAAAAAATCCGTTGGTATTACGAACGCTTGCAAATGAAAACAAACAATGGAGGCATAAATTCATGATACGTTAGCGTAAGCGGGCCGGAAGGTGACCAGATGCTCGATTTTAGTGGGATCGATATTTTTATGTGTTATTCTGATCGTAAATCTTAATTTATATGCAGGAAAGGATAGCGTTTGCAAAATTGTTCCTCGATTATGGTCCCCAGTAGAAAAGGTCATAAAATTCCTCATATTTTTTTGTTGGTGGTAGAACCGGTGTAGTTCGATCAGGGAGGCACCACCGCCACACCAATTTCCATCGTAAAGCAATTCTTGCGTTTCGGTGGAAGGGTGTAGTTTCCGGCTCACTTATATATGAGGCGAGCATCTCAGTCTTCGGGAGTAGCAATGTATCTTTGATCGACTTCACATAAACCCCTGTTCTATATAAAGTTGCTTATGATGTCCATGGGTGGCAGTGACCACTTAACATCAGATGCACTGCAGGCTCGTTTGCTACTTCAATCTGATTAAAAAAACCTTTCCCACGTTATTGTAGCTAAAATTAGGGTAATAATTACTACACTCACAATGTATCTTATCATATTATACATTATCGATCCGTAAATGATGTGGCAATTATACGGTAATTATTTTATCTGATATTGTTTCCTGTTTTCGGAATATGGAAACCCTATGTAACCGCGGCGGATTTAGACTTAACTGCCACCTCGAGTTTCTATATGATTTACTGAGAAATTATTTTAGGCGGCGCCAAAACTGAGTACACCTCATTTGTATTACTCTCTTTGTTTTTAAATTTAAGTTCAACAACAATTTATTTTAAGTGATCTTGTCACATGTCACCTACTAATAAGATCAACTTTAGTATTCTATATCATTATTCTATTTAGTATTCTTATAGTTTTTAACAATGACATTACTGCGATATATACCTTTTATAAATCATAAATATCACATATAAATTTGATTTTAATAAACAGATATTTCTCACATTCAATACTATAATAAACAATACGTTATGTTTTCATTAAAATAAGCTTTTGTTTGTTATAACGGAATAAAAAATATACGCATCTGTATCTTTCCATTATAAACGAGGATTTAAGTATAAACATCGATAAAAATATTCATAGTTTGTTTAATATAATATGATCGGAATCATAACGTAAATTATAATCGTAATGGAGGTGAAATTTGGAATAAAGTTGTCGGTTACTATTGGAATAACGCATTGTGTGAGGTGGTACGTCTTCGGCATGCGGCGATATTGCGCTGTAAGTAAAATAAACCTCCACTCGGTCGTTTGTTTATTATTCTAATATTTAATTTTGAACGTCCGCAGTGAGTAGCGGTTGAATAAAGTACTTTGAAGTAGCAACATGTTTGCGCGCTTAAATGTTTGTTTGTGACATTTGAATTGTTCAGATTCTTTATACTTTTAGAACCAAGTTAGAACTTATTTATACTTTTAGTTTAAGATGACACTTTTAGAGCTATTTCCTGACCTAACTTTCTATTTTTTTCCGAGCATGAGTCTTTTTTCACGTTGGCAGTCTTGTAGCGGCTGCAGCATACACTATTTTCCAAAATAGTGCTGGTGGAAAAGGTAATCTGTTCTTCTACATCTGTTTTAGAAGTTCCAAACTAGGCGTTTTGTAAGTTCCAATCTAGCCAAAGCCTTTGATCCATTGAAAACATCCGAAACTTTCTTTGATGTCAAAAAGCATTGGCGGGTTTTCACAATTCATCAAGAGATGGCGTTATTACCTATTATTCTCAACTACGCTATCAAAGTATTACCAACATACACAAGCTTTCAGTCGGTTTTCGACCGCTCCCACGCATGATGTAGACATAGCCTGGAGATCCCTCTTTGCCAAAAGTTAAAATATAGATATAAAGGAATACTTAAGATTCCTTTATCCAACAATTTAAGTTATGTTTGTCGTTTAAGACTTGTTTGTCGACTCGTTTTCCTCCATATAAGAAGTAAAAAAAAAACTGCTTGGGTAATGACTTGAGATTCTTTTTGAAAGCATTGATACATGAAAAAGTGAAAATATTTTATTATTTAGGTTAAGAGCGACAAATAAACTTTTAATGTCGTTTCTTTGATTTACAGGTAAAGGTGAATTGCTAACAATAATTAATTTATGTTTTGTGTACGTATGTAAAGAGTTATAAACAAATTATTTGATTTGCAGAACAACACATTTCCTTATTTGTCGTAGAGTGTAAGAATACAAATAGTCTTATATAGATAATTTTAGACTATGATATAAGTGATACAAAAATGTTTAATGAGTGATTAGCCAAACCCGTACACCGTTGCTAGTTTATACGTGACTAATACTTGGGCGAGCCGTAACGTAAACGGTTCTCATAAGGATCGCAGTTTTATCATAAACATGTGGCCCTTGATTGCGAGTCGGTGAGAACACTCATATTGGCCGTAGTTTTTGCAGCTTTGCGATTAAGATAAACATTGCGGTTGTTTATAATATTTTAAAGCTTAATTTGTATTATCCATTATGAAAATGGTCCATAACATTTAATGATTCTATATTTTATGCAAATCTTTTAGAATGCGTTAGGAAATTTTAATAGTAAGCTTATTGCAGTTGATTGATACACGAGTGAAATGTTGGAATAACCACACAAATCATATTTTCTTTATTATTGACTTTTGTTATTTTTTAAAAACAAACATAACTTTTAAAGCGCTGTAAACACTTCCTGTTTTATCCAAAGGAAATAACTGCATAGGGATAAAATCCTAATACCAAACTATTTAGTTGATATGTTGAATAAGCATAATAATATGAAGTTTGAATGTAATAGAATTAAGAGCGAAACAAGAAATGCCACCCTCACGCCAAACTCGCGCATACAAATCACCGATGTTGCTTGTAATCTGAACTATGCGCGCGCGCATACCCCGTACCTCATCGTCCCCGTGACGCGTTCGGATAAATTAGGGCAATTAGTTCGACGCACCAACGTGACACCCGCCTGCGTACACACTCGATTTGTTACAATTTTTGGCTGAGTAGGGTTGTGTACTTGAAATCTAAACGGCTAACTATATTGTATTATCAGATTGTAATACATCAAGCGTAGTAAAATTAAATTGTGGAATAAAAGTAAAAAATATACGAAAAATATATAAATTATGAAATGAAATAGTTCCTGTAATGCAATGTAAGCGCTTTTGTAATTAATAGAGTATTGAAAAAATCCATTTTTTTATTAATATGAAATAGCAAACAAGCAGCCCACCTGATGGTAAGTGGTTACTGCCGCCCATGGACATTTGTAAGCAACCTCATATAGAACAGGGGTTCTATATGAAGTCGACCACAGAGGCGTTGCTACTTCCGAGGACTGAGATGGTCGCCTCATATAAAAGTGAGCCGGCATCCACACACCATTCCATCGAAACGCAAGAACTGTTTCACGCTAGAAATAGGTGTGTAGTAACAGTTTATAATAGAGGCATTTTGTTATACGAAATTATAAACTTTTGTTACCAATCCCTATAAATATATTGTTACAAGTAGGTACCAAAGTAAAGTGTGGCATAAAAATCTAAAAAAAAAAAATAAAGCACTTAAGTTTTTTAAATCGATTTCAGGTTTTTAAGTTTGGGAATCAATTATTGTAGGAACGAAGCGCCGTTCCCTTGGGATAGTTTTGATTTACGGCTGGCGCAGGTCGTCGCTTCCCGCCCCGCGTCATAACTCTACTTTCAGTGTAATGACTACTTAGAGAAGGGTAATATTCGAAATTCATTTTGAAAAACTGAATTCTTACGAAGTTGCAAAGTTAGTAGTAAATATATTTCTTAAAACGTCTCTTTAACCATAAAATCATATATTATCCACTTGAAATATGAATAACAAGAAGTAACATTCTAAGCATAAGTAATATTATTAAATTAGGTCCTAATGTTATATTACGTAAGTGCTAAATAGTGTAAGGCGCCGTGTGAACGTTATACTCTTGTCTATCTCGAACAACACTTTTTGGTCAACAAGTAACATTTTTCGGTCGATTTTGGAAGACTCGACTAATTAATAAAACCTAGATGGGAAGCGGGACTCTTCCTGTGTAATATACCAATTGCGGGTATCAACAAGCATGCTTTACTGTGGCACGATAACTATTGATAAATCCCCGTTCGGGGAGGTTCATGTGCAGCAGTGACCTCAAATGGCTGATGAATGTATGCAAGGAAAAATGATGATATATTATTACAATACTATACTTTATATTCATAAAATATATTGTAGAATGTTGATAAAATTCTACAATGTATTGTAGAAATGTTGCATTGCTACACTTCGACTAAAAGGCTCAGCTGTTGCATAAGCAGTAAGCACCGAAATAACCGCAACGATGCAGCGCGTGCGGGATCGGTTGTAGCTAACGAGGCCTGCAACACAAATCACCATTAGCACCCGGGACAGAACATTTGAGCATATTCGAATGTCAGTGCATCGGATAGCGAGTGGAGAGTGGAATCTCTGAAGTAAACATGTTGGCAGTGGAGTTTGATCATATAGTTTGAAAAGTTGTGGCCGCATGTGCACGTTTCCTAAATTAGTCTTACTCTCACACTGCGTGCATGCATGCATATCAGTAAAAATGTACTATTGTATAATTATATACATGTGTAGTACTTTGTAGTCTTGTGACTGTAACAATAATACTAACGAAATAAACTTCTTTGCCGTAATCAGATTTGTGACTATCTATATTGAGTTAAACCGAAATTTCAAATAAATCAAAATATAATTTACCTTCTAGTATTTCATCCAGTCCTATATTAAACAAATATGCATAGAAAATCGCCTGCAACGGGTTGTCGTCAAGTATATAGTAATGTAGATTTTGGATAAAGTATTTAAAACTATGGAAACCTTTTAATTTATAAATAAGAAGAAACTGCATTATAGATCTTCCAATAAATAATGATATCCAAATTAGAATTCCTGACTGCACCATTTATTACGGCACTCATAAAACTTTTGTTGCCCTGTTATACTATAGGTATGTTGTGTAACTAAGTACGAGTATATACTTCAAGGAAGAAAATAATTATAATTTACAACCTAAGGAAAAAAGTAGTCAGCATAACGGTGGAATAAATATAAGAACGAAAGTACCAAAAATCCTATAAAAATGCTTTAATACAATATGACTGAGGATAATAAAATTCTGAAGATTAATAAAGATTTTGGGACTTAGTATTTGAATACATTTTTAATACAATATGCGCGGGGATAAATAGAAAGATTAATCACTTAGGACTTTAATCTTTTAGAAATTTTATGAGGTGGCGATGAATTAATAGTTGTTTTGATTGCTGATTGACCGTTGCCAAGTTGTTAGGTACCCAATTCAATTTTCTACTCTCTTCTCGGTTGTTTAATTGGCAAACTATTATGTTTCGTAATAGGTTACATACGATGAGGTTATCAGGCAGCGCCGGTACTGGGGTAGAGCGAGTAGAGCGGTCGCTCTAGGCGCCAGATGAGAAAGCTTGCCAAAAATCCAAATGCGAAAGACAATATTTTATATACATCTTCATAATTTAAATGTTAATTAATTTATTTTAGATGCAACAAATGTTTCTATTTCAAAGATTCTAGTATATGAATCTCACTTTTTACTTAAAGTACTTGTTTCTCAGTTTAAATTATTAGGCAAAAAATAATTATTTTAGTAGTATAAACCTTAAATAAGTTATATAATTTTATAACAGTCGTCAAGAATTCAAGAATACAATGATGAATTTCCACAAAGCTTTCCCTTTTTTTTTTCGAGGGGGAATCCTTCAAATGGTACCCGGCGCTGTGGGAGCAACACCAGGTTATGTGGGTTTTTTACCGCACTAAAACCCCCCCGGTGGCCGTCCTCAGCGCTGTGTGGAGGACTCCGGAATCTCCAACGGAACGCAACCGGAGTCCTCCAAGCGCGATGCCTTTTTATTTTTTGGCTCTTTCCTGCATCCTGGGTGAGCATCAGCGCCTAACGTGCTTGCAGGTATTTACGACGGCATGCAACCACACACAAATGCCGCCGTCCTTCCCAGGGTCACTTGACTGGTAAGTTGGAGCTCTCACTGTTACCGCCCGCAACCCCGGAAGATCCCTTTTAGTCGCCTCTTACGACAGGCAGGGGATACCGTAGCCCTATTCTGGTCCCGGAACTACAGGGACAAACTATGATCTATACCTACCCTACATGAAGTGGTAGCATCGATCTAAAATATCATCATGATATAAAACTATAGGGTCTGCCTACACCATTAACTTAAGAATGATATTTTATATTATCAGCCTGGTGTTTAGTGGCAGTGGCGCATATCTAGATGTGAATTACTAATAAATTGATATTTTTAATCAAATATCACATTTCTGTTTGTACCTAACTCTCCTTTTTGTATAACAACATGAACAATTTTGAAACATCAGTGTATCTACATACTAACTTTGGTTGTGTGTATATGTTACAGAGAACATCCAAAGTGCTTCTGTAAGCCAAGAATAAGCATTATGGAACTCGGCACAAATATTATTAGTTCCTCGAATGAACTTTTCCATTTAGTATCGCTTCATACATACTACTATCGATAGGTATCGCGGACGTCGATCCAAATAGCCTCGAAATAGCGCATCGTTGGCAGCATCAGTCAATCAGCAGTCAAAACATCGCAGTCGCAAGACACCGACATCTCGCTCCACCGCCTTCCTAGAACATATCTGCAATTGCACCGTGTTACAACATCGCTAGTTGAATTCAAACAGGAAATACGTCTGCCCGTATTTTATTAGGAATGGTCATGTTTAACTGTTTACCTTTTAACAGAACTTGAATGTTGATTGGATTCGGTGTTTACAATTGTCGTTGAACTTACATCCTACATTCATAGTAAAAGTCTAAACTGTAGGTTTGTATAATATTATCTATTGCGACGTGAAATTTCTTATCGTATTTACGTAGGTATGCCAATAACCATAACGAAAAGTATTTTTACCGACTTCCAAAAAGGAGGAGGTACTCAATTCGTCTGTATTTTTTTTTTTTTTTTTTTTTTTTTTTTTTTT
>DWNE01004046.1:0-15757 GCA_018249875.1 Cecropterus toxeus
TTACGTCGAATTTTGAACAACACGTGATTTCTTCCTGATTAAATTTTCAAAAGAAGGTTGTATTATACGTGTCTTGTTTCTAACTTATTTGTGCATAATAAGATAGCCCTTTTTAAAAGTTTCATGTAAAATCGAAACAATAAGAAGTTCCATTATTACTCATTAAGCATTTATTTTATCTAAAAATACACATTATAAATACATCCCCATTAAAATTACATTAACATAGCTCGTAAGTTTATACTATCATGTATCGGAATTTGTAAAAAGGGAATAATCCGAAATAAAAGAGACAGATAATTATTATAACATATTGGTAGGAAGGTTGGGAAGTTATGTTCTAGAACATTATGTAGTCTTAATGCTCATTTTCTACAGGAAACGAATGTAAATAACTAAAATGACTATAATTTCTACATAACCAAAGCATCTGCTCAATTTGCATATATTTAATCGAATAGAGTACAGCACTTGTACCTATACGAGTATCTACTTCCGTACGCCTAATTAAAAATGTATCCACTTTAATAAAAGTAATTTTATCGTTAGAGCCTGTCAACACTGGCAGCACAGTAAAATAAAATTAACAGATACAATTTAAAAATAATTTAAAGGGTCTAAAAGGTCAGGTCATAATTGCTTAGTGAGGCCACCTGCATTGAAAGGGTTACCGGCGGAAACTAGGCACGTTCCAAGATTGCTAACATATTCGGAACTTAATTAAATGTTGTATTACAACTACATTATTTTTGCAATTTATGGTAAGTAGAAAGACATATTTTTTTTCGTTTTAAAAACGCGGAATCTTCGGGGCTACTATCAGGTAAGTACCTGATAATTAGATATTAGATAGTAGGCTAGAATACCGTTAGTCAATATTAAGTTAAGACCTGGCTAAGTGGTGGAACTCGAATGGTTTAACCAGGGTACCATTTTCACGTCTATTTCTAGCATGAAGCAGTTCTCGTTTCGTTGAAAGTGTTTAGTTGCCGGCTTACTTATATATGAGGCGATCATCTCAGTCTTCGGGAGTAGCTACGCATCTGCGATCGACTTCATATAGAACCCCTGTTCTATATGTAGTTGCTTACAAATGTCCATGGGCGGCAGTAACCACTTAACATAAGGTGGGCTGCTTGCTCGTTTGCTACTTCATATTTATACATATATATAAAAATGATAGAACTTGTTCTATGTGAAGTTCCTTACAATGGTCACTGCCGTCCATGGACTGTAACTTTATACAGAACAGGTGTTCTATCTGAAGTCGATCACAGATGCATTGCTACTCCCGAGGAGGATGTTCGCCTCAAATACAAGTGAGCTGACAACCACACCCTCCCACTGAAAAGCAAGAACTGCTTTACACTAGAAATAGGTGCGGCGGTGGTACCTCCCCGGTCGAACTACACTGATTCTACTACCTGGAAATTGCGAATATAATATATATGGCCTTCACAATACGTGAGAATACACGTGCAAAACGATAACGGTGTAAATAAAAAAAATCGTTTGTCAAAAACAATAAAGAAAAAACCGCATCCAAATCGGTTCATCCGTTTAGGAGCTACGTTTCCACAGACAAACCCACAGACAGACATAGTAGTTAAACTTATAACGCCCCTATTTTTGCGTCGGGGGTTAAAACAGTTCTAAGATTTCCAAGCCAACGCACGTAAGAGGAACAAGAATCAAGTAAGTAGTTATAAATTAGAATCCATTGTACCATGTCATCGAGCTTCTGACATAACAACCGTAGGGCCATTTAAACCATACCGAGGGCCCTAAATCAATCTAGAACTGCCGTCATAAAACTATTTCGACACATGTCTTATTCGAAACCGTAAATCTATTATTTTAGGGCTGTTATACAAGATGTTATGTTTATGGCATTCTGTGCGTTATTTTGAACCGTAAATTTTTTGATTACTCGCTGTGGCATTGCTTCACACTTGGCTTTATAGCGGATATAGTTATATAGCTATATAGCTGCATGCCTCCCACACAGTTTCGGGTTCAAATCGAAAACTTTTGACTTCATATGTGATGTTTATCTGTAATGTTTTGCTTTATCATTGTTAAATCAATATCAGAAAGGTAGGGTTTTAAAGGTTAAACTTTAAGTTAGACTGTATTAGTTAGACTAACTTTAGGCAAGACTGAAATATCTAACGAGCTGCATGCTCTTTGGTACTTCAATCAGCTCAACTGATGGTAAGAAGTGACTGCCGCCATAGATATCCATCATCTATAAGCAACTTCATAACAGGGGTTCTATCTGAAGTCGATTACAGATGCGTTGCTGGTCATGTGAACTAAGATGGTTGACTGATAAGTGAGTGGATCCCATGAGGAAGATATAGAGAAGAAAGTTCACGCATTCTTCTTTCGTCTTTACCATATCACAAGAGATTTTATTGACCCAGTAAATATAAAGCCTTTAATGTTTTTTATGAAAGTGATGACCCGTGGGGCGAAGTGGTCACCGGACTGACGTGGAGCGGGTTCCGGGATTGATTCCCGGTAAGACAGACATTTGAATGATGAATGTAGAATTCTTTCTCGGTCTGGTTGTTTGCTTATTCGTCTTTCTATGTGTCTATGGCACCCGTGACATAGACAAAAATCCTAGTATGGGGCTAGTGTAGAACGTTTTGAAGCGTCATGGCAATCTTTCATAAATTTTAGTGGCAGTTTAATATCACAGTTTTAGTGGCAATTTAACTTCCCGTATTATTAAGACGTTCAAAATAGTAAACATAGGGCATAAAAAATGAGACAATAAAATGGGAAATAAAAAAATGCCCAATAAGGCTTCAACTAGTTAAGTCAAATCGTAAAATTTAATAAAGACCAGCAACTTGTGATTTCGTTCCTATTCATCTCTTCATGTTAGTAATAATAATTGAAGTGTGGATAGACTATTCATTTTTTTTTACTCAACTGCGTCAGGAGGCAATTTTTTGTCACGCGCGACAGCCCAAATAGCTTGACAGATTGGGACATATGACATATCATTAGATTCGTCTTAGTTTGCAGAGTGACATAGGGTACATATTTTTTAAAACAAACGCCTAATAATAACGTATAAATAGGGGAAAATTTACATTCAAACAAAAACAAAAAATAATCAATTGTTTTGTTTTAAAAATATTCTCTTGTTTTAAGTGTCTATTACCTGGAGCCCTTTGTTTCAAAAATCCATAAATTTCGTTATCAAAATTTAATGCAAAAGTTATTTGACCTATATAAAACGTAAACTAAAATCTTTCTACCGATATTATTAACGTGTAACTTTGCAGTAACGATAGGAATCGCGATATGTATCTCCGTTCCTCAATGGGCGTTCGACGATAAAGGCGCGGTCACATCTCGACGTCGTTGAACCACAGAAAAGGAAGTTATTTAAGTAATAAAAATAACTTGGTAACAAATAAAGCAATAAGCAACATAATCCGTACCAATTTGAGAATTTCCGTAAAAATAGTTGTGTTGCATAATCTTATAAGTACGAGATTTTAATTTGACTGCGAAAATATTTTTTAAGACTCACTGAAAAGTCTAACTTTAACCCATGTATTATATTGTAAATAAATGATATGATAGTAAATAAATGTAATTAATAATAAATATATGTAGTGAATAATATCTCTAAAACTATTTACTGTACATAAAATTCCATGCCTAATTCAATTCCTTCAGAAAGAATTCTAAAAATCACTACTTAATGCTTTATACGCAAAATATCTCTGCACAAAACTTTATTCTCGACCGTGTATTAAATGACAATTAGTGTATATATTAAATATATGCATCAAAGCTTAATGTACACGCACCTTAACAATACCGGTTAGTGTACGCCTCCTTTGCAATGTGGTATTACCATTTACAGCGAAACATCCGTTGCACGTCAAACTGTAATGTCTTAATCAGTGGATGGCATTATGACATTAGACACAGATAATATATTTAATTAAAGAAAAGAATTATGTGTGTGATAAATTTGTTTTAAAAAAATATTTATTTTTTGATTTATTTTTTTTTTTTTTTTTTTTTTTTTTAAGAAATAATAAAGACTTATTCTTAAAAATGTCTAAAAAGTTTTTATAAATAGCTGAATTAAAGCATTTTCTATCAATTAACCTAGTTTATATAACAAGAATATGCGATCATACATTTTTGTCAAAAAAAATTAGAACGCCTCTATTTTTTTGACAAATATTTTACACTGTTCGATATTTCGTGAGAAAATCCTATATTGGAATCGTATGATTGTCTTGTAAGAAATTTTCACAACTTAAAACTTTATCATTTTTGAATGTGTGAAATAATCCGTTGGACGTCTAACTGAATTGATTTCAAACTTTTTCCATTTCATTTTTATGGTTCCGTAGCCAAATGTCAAAAACCCTTATAGTATTTCATCCTTCAAAAGTCATAACAAATTTAATAAACATTTTATTAAATTACTTTCAAAAATTAATTCTAACTAAGTGTGTACGTACCTTTATAAGTCAGTCAGTTACGTCTACTGCAATGTGGTATTGCCTTATTGGTGAACGCATCCGCGCTCCATCAATCTAATGTCTCAATCAGGTGGAATTCTGTTCGAATCTAGACTTTTTTATACAAAATCTAGCTTAAAGTTCCGAGAAAGGTTTTTATTTCTACAACAGTAACTGTATCGCATCTGTTAGTTTTCCTTGAAATGTGTTGTAGAGTTTCAAAGAAGTAAAAGTTATGTGGTCGAAATCTATACTGATATTATAGAGCAGTAGAGTTTGTTTGGTTGAACGCGCTAATCTCAGGAACTACTGGTTCGAATTAAATATTTATTTTTGTGTTGAATAGTAAATTTATCGTGGAAGGCTTTAGGCTATATAACATCACGTTATATGTTTGTTTGTTTTTAATAGATTGTTCTCTAATAAACGCGGTTGAAACTGCGTGGCACCGCTAGTATTTGATATTGAAGATATAGTGACATTAAATGTAAAATTTTCTAGAATTTAATTTAAAATCATACATGAAATATAAAACAAAAATAAGTTTAGTACTAGTTCACATAGCACTCCATTCTTATAATAGAATGTTATATTGATCCTGGTGAACAAAATGAAATTCACATCTGGAAAAGTAAAATGATTGAAATTCAACATGACGTGGTAGGACACATCTATTTCTGGCGTAAATCCGTTGTTTGGCTGGAAATGTATGCCATCACTTAAATATGAGGTGCCCGCAGCAGTAACATGAGCGACTTCAAATAGAACCCCTGTTCCATATGAAGTTGCTGAAAACTCCATGGGGACAGTCACCACGCCATCAGGTAGACTGCAGTTTGTTTGCTACTTCAATCTGATGATACAAACAAGACATTTACTGGAATAAGGATGCATTATCGCCAATTAAGGAAATAAGGTGACTTTATGAATGTATTATTATATTTCTTGAGATTTTCATTGTTCCTTGTAATAGTAAAATTTTATGGTTCCTAAAAAATTGATTTGACTTTTTAATTTGTTCATTGTCACGGCGACCCTGGCCTATTCAAAACATTCCCCAGTTCTCGACTCCAAGGTCCCAGTGGGGTCTCCAAAAAAGAGCGAGACGAGCCGTTGGGTCAGAATTGCAACATTCGTTTGATCCTTCGTCGGCATTCTTTTTGAAAATTAGGGAGGCTGAGAAGAAACCAACGCATTGTTTAGTTAAAAAGCTCCAGTGAGTTGATGGGTATTAAAAAGAGTAATGGTAATAGAATATAACGTTTATAAAGTGTTCATACATGTAAGGCAAAGAAGAAAAATAATATATTCCATACTTTAGATGGCATAATACAAAGATAAAGGAAATAATAATTTCCTAAAGAGTTCCTTAAATAAATAGTAGAACAACTACTGTTATCAAAATGATTAAATAAGAAAAATAATGAGAAAAATGTACGCCGGATAAAACAATAAAGTTAACAGAATTTAAAGAGAAAAAAAAAACAATGTTAATGAAACTTGAAACTTCAAAACTGCCACAACAATACTAAAACAAGCACAAAAACCTAGCACCCACAATTGATTCAAGTTAAGACCCAACGAACCAAAAGGAACCACAAAACAAATCGGCAAATAAGAGCACAATAGCGCTTGCGATGCGGCTAGTAATAAAATTATTAAACAAATCAAGCTCATAACATAATAACGCGGTCCAGAAAATTGTCGGGTGAGCACAGAATAAAGAAATTATCCAACTTACTGGGCAGACGATTGCGCGCCCGAACAAAGACGTAGCGAGGAGAATGAAAGAATAAAAGAAAAAAAGAAACATGGCGGATAAAATGAATAAAACAAGTGCAAGAACACTCGCGCGCCTTCGCCCCGCGTGACGTCTTCATATCACCCGTCCCTTTCTAGCACACCCTTTGAACCAAACAAGGTATAAGATAGACAAAGATGGCGATAGATTCCCGCGCAATAGGAAGAAAGTTTTGAAACAACTGCGAGGACATGAAACAAGTTCTACAGATTTCGCAGACGACTTTTTTCATTTTGATGTTTTATTTAGGGTCGTCGAGTGAAAAATATTAGTCATTCCTGATTATTGAGTGCTAACAACTTTCGTTTTTGACTGACAAATTTGATAAGTCCCTCCCAAACTGATGCGTTCTTCTGTGGAGTCCATTTTATTTACTTATCCACTGAATCGCTTTCGAAATATTTTACCAACTTATTATACTTTACTGTTTAATTATTTCTATCATTTATTAGATTTAATGTTATTAGTCTATTATTGTTTGAATCACTTGAATTGTCTTTGTTAACTAATGTTAATGAGGTAGAGTACAAAGGTACACAACTCTGCATTTTAGACAGATTTACGTTTATTGTAATTCTAAAATTGAATTATAAAAGAAAATTTAAAATTAATAGATATAACAGGTATTACGTGAAGTTAAACATAATGGTCCTAACCAATTAATGTAATTGAGAAATAAAATTTTACTTCACAACCACATTTACTATAACTTCAAAGCTATTATTATAAGTCGTAAAGTACAATAAAGATGATTGCTCAAATCTTAAACACTACCTGATATATAATTATTAACTATACCCGCGGCTCTGTCTGATTGGTGGCCAACAATTGACACTGTGGCGACCACCCGCTACTCATCAAGAGATGGCGTTACCGTGTTCTGAATCACACTATCGGTGTTTTCTCATCGCGCATATATGTATACCAGTTCCGAACAGAGACTGTCGGAGCACTGCCGCTCCCCAGGCATGATCAACTCGCCTAGCAGGAATTTTCCTTTGCCAAAACATTTTTTTTTATCAGACTGAAGTTGTAACTTACAGAGCAGACAATTTGTAGCAAGCGAGCATGCAGTCCACCTGAAGGTAAGTAATAGTAGAAGGTAGTCTAATGGATGAGAAGTGGGAACTACCCAGGAACACAATCTGACTGAAGAGAAGTTGAAGTTCTACATGAGATTGGCCATAGTTCCTTAGAATATTAATATTTAGAAACCCTTATATGGGCTTTGTTGTCTCGTGCCTCTTCAAATTATTCCATGTTTAAAATGCTATAGGTTAGATGTAATTGCAGAGTTAAAACAATTTTTAAACGAATTGAACAAAATAAGCATAAAAATCATTCTCAGCGCAAACAAAACAAACCACGTTGATAGGAAGTGAAAATAAAAAGCATGCGCCGGCGCATCTGATAACCGTGGACATCATCAATAATCATTGATGACGTAGATAGGCTGTGTACATGCGTCGGGATGGCTTATCTTCACGCCGCGTTGACCATGTGACTGGTAGAGACGGAAGACTAATGAATCTTTGTAGGAAGTGGACGAAACCTGTATAGGAAGGTAAGAATCTAGATGAATCCAGCCTTTAATACGTTATTATACATTAAGAGTTCGCCTCACTAGACTATAAATATGATTTGGAATTAGAAGTTGAAATTTTTGTTTAATGTGTGCCATTACCTAGGGAACATACGAAAAGAAAGAAAGGAAAGATAGAAGAGTCTTAGATACCTTTTAAAGTATTTGTTCAATGAGTTGTATCATATTAAAGTACTAACTAAGACAAAACAAAGTAATGAAAGTTGATAGAAAAGTCTTAAATACCTTTTTAAATTGTAATGCATATATTTTAAAGAAGTAAAACTTATGTGATACGTTACTGTTCGCATATATCTTGATATTGATTAAATTAATATTGTAGACTAACTTTCCGATTTTGTTATGATGGAAAAGATTAAGATTATCAAGGAAAGTTTATCATTAAATTCGAAAAAAGAAAGAAATTAAAGAAATTAATATATTTTTTACGTTTAGCCAGTGACACAAACCAGCCAAAATTACAAATATTCCACTATTTTTGAATTATTAAATCCAAATAAATATTTTTTCCACATCGGCTATTTCATTCAAAAATCTCAATTTTTAAGCCAACAAATTCACCCGAATGTTCAGATTCCATTGTAAACATTAGGAAATTATATCTCCATATACACAAACAAGAATACAGCCGTTTATAAGGATTCCGTGGACAAATAATGCCGAAGCTTAATTCTCGAGTCCTTAAACCCGACAAGATACAGATTTATTAAGGTCTGGACAGAATCTGGCTAATAAAAAGCGCAGCAAGTGTAAGTATAATCGTCGCTTTCGGGTTCCGTAGAATATTTAAAAGAAATTTGTATATGTATACGTTTCCATTAAATAAAATTACAAGATTTTCTAATTATGATTTAGAAAGCATGTAATTGTTTTTGATCTGCTGATTTATTGTGGTCATATTAAATGTTATGGATATAATATATTAAAATTATATGATATATAATCTATACATATAATAAAGCTGTAGAATAGTCGAATTCTGTACATTGAATAAAAACTAAAAAAAATACGTCTAGGGCACTTCATACAAGTAAAAGAAGCTAAAAAAAACATTTCGAAATTCTTGTAATATATATATTGATTTAAACATTTACATTTAAATGTATTATGTAATCGATGTACTTATTAATTGAATGACCAATAATCTTAATATATTGGTGTATTATAATGATATTAATCAATCCGACAATGAAATGTTTAAAAAATATATATTTTTTAAATTGTATTATAGAACGCAACTGGTTTGTTACGGTTTTCCTTGAAGACGGAAAAATAAGAAAGAAAGAAAGAAACCAGAGTAGAGTTCGAAGAGACAAAAGTGTTTGTTTTTGGTCACAAAAGAACAATCGCTCACAAATTCAGAGTATATTGAATGTAACAGTCGGAATGGAAAGAATACGAGAAATTTTATATAAGGTTTCATTTTTAATTATTGGATTACGGATCCCTAAAATCTTAAAAACCTCTGAGCTCCTTTTCGAGCGCTTGGCGGGAAATAACACGATGAAATTTTGAATGGCTCGCCCTAAAGGATGATTTATTTTTGTGAATGTTAAAATAATTTCATTTATATGATTTAGTGGCGCGAAATGCGGCGCGTTGATATTTTAATGTAACTTTACTGTTGTAATGAAATTTTATTTTATTTTGGGCTTACGGATTAATCTCGGTTAATATTCAAATTAGAGGTTATCTTGAAGACTGCAGAAATACTTCCACACCTATTTTTTCTTTGAAATAACGCCATCGAGTATGTTCCGATTTATGTGAATTGTATATATGAATGCGCACTTACTGAGATAGAAATAGGAATAGGAGAAAGGATTGGTTTGTAGAATAAACATATTATATGATTTTAGACTAGTAACGTCACAAAAGTGATACGTTTTAATAACGGGTACTGTTGCGAGGTTTATTATTTTTTTGCTGTCGTTACTTCTACCCAGTTACATCACGATCACGGCAGTATTTCCAAAAAAGAAAGCCTTTGTCGTACAACTTTTTATACGGCTCGAAAGATGTATGAAGTTAAGTTTGTGAAATAGATACATAAAAACATCAAACTTTCGATCTACAGCCTTTATTAAAAGATTACAAGGCTAATTTAAGTTATGAAGAAGATAGAAAAAAGATCTTTTATCAGACTGAAGTGGCAAACGAGCATGCACTCGAATCCGATAGTAAGTGGTCACTGCCGCCCATGGACGTCTGTAAGCAACTTCATATTAAACCGGTGTTCTATCTGAATCGACCACAGATGCGTTGCTACTTTCAAGGATTAAGATGATCGACTCAAAACTTGTATTTGAGCCGGTAACCACTCCCTTCCACCCAAACGCAAGGACTGCTTCACGCTCAAAATATGTGCGGCGGTGGTACCTCCCCGCTCGAACTACACTGGTTCTACCACCTGGCAAAGGATGTAAAATCGATGTAGTCTTAACACAGGTTATAAGTTCAAGGAATGGCTAGTTATACAATATTTAATTTGTAAACGTGTTGATGCATCAAATTCAGTGTAATATCACGGGTCTAACTAATGGGTAAGCATCAGTTTGATCTCCCGTTGTGTTTAACGCGCTTGTTTGGACCTTTTATTTCTTAGAACTGACAGCTCAATTGGGTTCTTCAAAACATCCCAGGAGTCAGGCCTGTTTTTAAAATTCTCGAGTCCTGATTGAAAAGTGTTTCAAATAAAATTTGACAATACTTTGTGCAGTCGTACGTATGAATGAAAAATTAAAAAAAATATATTGATATTACAAAATTTACAACTTTTAATAGGAATATAGATATTCAACATTAGAGTATGAATTGACAATATAAATAATTCAATATTGTTTTATTACCAAATGGATTTATTGCAAACTTTTCCTCTTCTTATTTTTTACATTTACTCCTTTTGTGATTATTTCTTCACAGATTTTTTGTATTAGACATTCATTTGGTTAATCGAAACAAAATTATTTCAAATTTAGTTTTTAGTTAAAATCAATTAATTTAATAAAATGAACATAAATTCCGTTCGCGTAGACCCTTCGCTATATTTACGCAATATTATGCAAGCATCGAAAAAATGTGGCATGACTTTAAACATCACCAATTATTCGACACTAGTTTTTGTATACACATTTAAAACTTACAAATCACTTTCCAATGTTTTTCTACAAATCTTACCAGCTGTGAGGCCTATCTATAAGCAAAATAAATGGCATATTTATGAATCATCCTATATATCCCCGTTTCCAAGAAGGCTTGAAGTGGACAGCGGGACACCAGTGTATTGTTTAAATAATTCATGGTCACAGTAGTGCTCTCTATTTTTTGTTAAATAAATAAGAAATTTCAAGTGCCGTGTGTAATGGTCTTTATTTTCCTATACTCTGTTACGCAATATTACAATTGAATTTGAGTGAATATTTTAATGTTGTATTCCATGAATACATAAGGTCTAACATTAATAAATAGGACCAAGTTTCGAATTCCAGGCAGCTCTAATTATCCGAATAAATGCTATTCATCTGTCTATACTCTACAATTATGCATTATTACAATATAAATAATGTCCTAGTTGAATAAATATATTGTTATATCATTTATTTAATACCTATTTATTTGTTAAAACATAAAATAAAACAGATGTCCTTAAAATACACACGTTAAAGCGTTGCCGATCAAGTTAACGAATAAAAAGTATAGATAACAGTTTTATAAGACTTATGTAAACTTATAATATAATTGATTTTACGCTAATGAGGTACGCGAGCATCGCCGCTTGCGCACACTAGCTAGAACATATTACTAACGATATTTCAAGCAAAACCGGGGCTAATAAATCAGGGACATGTCGTCTAATAGAAACTCGGCTGTAAATACATCGCTCTGATGTACAACTCAATTAAATTAATTTTAAGCCACCAACGCTAATGTATGTGGAAATAAATGGCTGTTGGCAAATTATATCAAGTGTGTTTAGTTTGGCGGAACCTCTTTTTATGTCTATCTGAGGCATGACGCATACATTACGCTAGTCCAATGTGAAATGAAATGAAATGACATGAAATGTCTTTACTTTGCATAGGCCTACGTGGGCACTTACAAATTGTCAGTTACAATATTTTTTTACACTACCGCCGGATCGGAACGCGACCTTAAGATCATTACCTCAAGACCTGAGAAGATCATTATCCTTGTGAATCATTTAGTCTATTCCAACTATAAGTGTTTTACTGGACATAGGCTTCTCTTAACGGAGGCCTAATGCTGAGAGCAGTGATAATCGTTGAAACTCGGCCTCTCAATAGAGGGTGCGAGGTTCGAATACCCGGCACGCCCCACTGATTTTTCTAAATAATGTGCGTATTAGAATTCAATTATCACTGCTTTACGGTGAAGGAAAACTTTGTGAGGAAACCTGCACATCTGAGAGTTTAAAAAAAAAGAGTTTTTAAAGGTGTGTGAAATCTACCAATTCGCACTTGGTCACCTACGTTGGACTAGTACCTAAAACTCTATTTCTGAAGAAGATCCGTGCCCAGAAGAACCTGTACCACACCCTTCAGACGAAAATATAACAGCTTAACTAGCTGTTATTAGGCGGAAATGGGTGTGGCGGTGGTGTCCCTGTGGTCGAACCAAAATTAATGCTACCACCAGTAAATTCTATCAATAGTATATTTCATCCATCATACGTACAGATATCGGGCTACCTTAATGGGAGATTTTTGCAAATAGTCAGAGCGCCTGGCCGCAATGTAGTAAGCGACATTTGAAGTCTATTTGACTTCAATACTTATAAAATAAACATAATGTTAAGATGTATCGGTCTATTGATCCAAAGGTCGTTTCTTTCTACGGAGAGTAGACCTGTAACCAGCAGGAGCAGGGCACAGGTCTACTCCGAGTAAGAAGGATTAGTTTATAATCCAACAAGCTAACTTAGTACGGAAAATTTTAATTAAATTAAATTTCAAGTTATTTTTCGATCAGATAGGATTCGAACCTTAGGCTACTAGGTTGAATTGAGGGCGAATTTTAAGCCACTAAGCCACAAAGAAATCTTACGCTATGATCTATTTATGAAGTTTTGTAATTTAACGATATCATTACTTCACGTTAAAAAATCGTAATACCACAGTGTCTAGAGACTCGGATCTTTAACCTAAAGTTATCTTAACTACTCTAAAACATTTAGGCCACCTGATAAGTGTCGAAAAATATTTTTTTCCATACACTTATCTGGTTGTAAATGTTTAAAAGTTAATGTTGGTTAAGTAATGACTTAATTGTTATTTCCTAGTCGTCAAATATTTGTAGAAGGAAACTTAAAACGAATAAAAATAATAATTAGTATAACATGAACAGTTGATAAAATTTTAAAATTTCGTTTCTACTTTAATTATATTATTAACTAAACCTGTCCAACGGTTTCACCTGACTTTAAAAAATGGTGTATAAATTTAAAATTTAATAACTTTTGATAACTTTTTGATGGATTTTAATAACATAAGAACTAAACGGTACCTAAAGACATGGACTATACATGAAATGAAATATTTTTATTTTGCATAGGCCTACGGGGGCAATTACAAATTGTCAGTTACAATAGTTTATCTTACACTACCATCGGATTGGCACACGACCTCTTCCGAGAAGATCTGGCAAGAAACTCAGCGGGTTCGTCCTAATTATCTGTGTATTTCTTTAATCATCTTGTGTATAACATGGAAAATTAGAGCTATATATTAACCTTGTTACAATTTTAAATACAGACAAATTTAAATATAAATATATATACATACTTTTGGGTTACCAGTCCTCCAAAAAGTTACCTAGTTACAAATTTTCTAAAAAAATATATTTTTTAACGTCACTTTTCCTAAGACCTCCATGTTTTATAGAAATATATGTCATGTACCATCACGCGGAACTTTCATTATTATTACATATATGTATGTTCGTTCTTGACCCTAATGAAAACCCATGGCTGACACATATGCCATTCTTAATTTAGCGACCTTCGTGATGATCGCTGGTAAACTGGAACAATCAGCACGTGTTAGATTTTAATTGAGAGTGATGTGAGATTTGTTTAAACATTGTTAGCTACATTGCTACATTTTAAATGAAAGTAATAAGTTGCTCTTTGTCGTTGTATTTGTCGACCCGCGTGGAGGTACGGTCACCATACCGGTCTGACATCTTAATGATGAATTCGGATTTCTGTCCTGGGTCTGGGTGTTTGTGTATTTGTCTTTGTGTGTGTCAATGGCATGTCGTTATTATTATATCTAATCTAATTATTAATAAGATATGTCAATACAATAAATTAGATCTATTCAAATTCATGTTAATTTATTAATGGGAAGCTAAGACCTGTGGGTATGTTCGCTTTACAGGAATATTTGATCAAGTTTCAGAAAATGGGAGCATGATTTTTTCTTAGCTTAAGGTCTATTACTTATTTTTACCTGTTTATTAATTATATCCTTCTTCATCAGGCTAGCAGCAGCGGCTGCAGCGGCGGCGGGCGCGACCAGCGAGCTGAGCTACCTTGCTGCCCTTCATCCTGCTTACCGCCCTGTGCCCTACGACCATCCCTTGTACGGGGCTAATACTTTACGAGGTAAGAGCATGAAATTTATGAAGCCTTTAAATATACAAGATAGCTAACTGAAAAGGACATGCAGTCAAGTCCACCTTTTTTTTATTAGATTGAAGTAGCAACCAGCATGCAGTGAACCTGATGGTAAGTGGTCGCTGCCGCCCATGGACATCTGTAAGCAAATTCACATAGAACAGGGGTTCTACTTGAAGCCAATCACATTTGCGTTGCTACTTCCTAGTTAGGGTGTGATTACCAATTCTTACAAGTCGACCTAGTGCCTCATATGAATTGGCAATCACACCCTTCCACCGAAACGCAAGAACTAATTCACGGTCAAAATACGTGTGACGGTGGAACCCTACAGTCAAATCATACTCGTTCTACTTACTATCTTTCAAAGCATGCAATAATTAACCAAAGTAATATTTTTTTCTTTATCTTTTTCTATCTTCAATGTTTCTAATCCGTTTGTGTCCATAAATATAAATATGAAATTATGAAATGACGTAACGTATTCATGAGTTCCTTACACCAAAACATCCACGCTCAAAGAAAGTCAACCTTAATGTCTAATGAACCTGAGACCTGGCATCACCCGAGACCTGCTATCAACTGCTATTCAAATGAACGCGAAACTCTACACTATTACGATAATAGGTAAAATTACACCTTTCTGCATAATGCACTGAATGAAGACTGCATTTCTTGTTACTAGCTTGAGGTATTTACGATAACACTTTAATGATTATATTTTGAAACAATAAAAAGGAAAGAAAGAAAAAATGCGAAAAGAATGAAAGAGAAAGATAAAACTTATATTATGCCGCTACGGTATACAAAAACAAAAGATATATTTTTTTATAAGAATGAAGTAACAAACGAGCATACAGCCCACATGATGGTCAGTGGTTACTGCCGCCCAAGGATATATGTAAGCTACTTCATATAGAACAGGGGTTCTATCTGAAGTCGATCACATATGCGTTGCTACTCCCGAGGACTGAGATGGTCGCCTCGTATATACTCGTAAGTGAGCCGAATAATTGTTGTACAGTAAATTTATTGCACATAAATGTTATGCAAGTTGGTAAAAGTCGTAAACGTCACGCCTAACAAAAATCATTTATTTATCTACCAGTTCCCGTACATACTTGCAAAGTTTCATATATTTGACGACCCGCGTGGCCGAGCGGTTACCATACCGATCTAACGCGCAGTGGGTCCCGGGTTCGATTCCCGGC
>DWNE01004047.1:0-15753 GCA_018249875.1 Cecropterus toxeus
CTGTGGTCGACTTCAGATAGAACTCCTGTCCTATATGAAGTTGCTTACATATGTCCATGGGCGGCAGTAACTACTTAACATTAGGTGGGCTGCTTGCTCGTTTGCTACTTCGTATTTATAAAAAAAAAAAAAACTTCAAATAAAGTAATTTATTTTATCTCATCACCTCATTACGCTATTTAGCAATTTTTGTACCAAAAAATGTTTTATTATGTTCCACATAACTCCTCTAAGTTTTAATTTTACTATACCAACAAAGAAATTTGTTAGGCAACATTATCCATACAAGTGTTACAGCAATAAATTGCAATATAACATATTTAAAAGGTTTGTTAAAGAAAACAATATGTCATTTCGTAAATATATATATTTAATTTTATATCTTCCATCAATACATACATCGACACTGATAGGTACATACAATTTGGTTGTAATAAACATTTACGTAAACTATTACGTTACTAGTGATGCTGATAAGTTAACTTAGCTAACAATCATTTGATGGTTTATTTATAAATACACGGGGAAGACATCGTGAGAAAAATTAACATCAACACAGCACCGTAGATTATACAATTTGGGCACATCGAGATAATCATTTTGGCGTATAATATTGATGGAGGAGTAATACTTTACAAAATAAAACTTATCGAAATATCTTCGGTGTATGCTAGGAGCTATAAAAATTGAAAATAATACAACTAATTAATTTCATAACTAGTAAGACATTACAATCCCTTACCACGAGATCAGCGACAAGTTGACGTCACCCGGTGTTTTTTTATATTGAACTTGGTTTGCCGGGTCTAAGAGTGCGTCATAGAGAATTTATCTATGGATTTATATGCAGAGGCTGTTTTGATGTCTGTATGTGTCATGTCAAATTTTTGGATCAGTGTCTATAGATATATATTATGGACACATACAATAAGTGCCATCTACATAATTTGATATGAGAATTTTGAGTTTGATTATGAATAAACATGTGTCTCTATAAACGCACCCTTTGCTTCTCTTTATAATCAATCAGTTTCTGTCGTTATCAGCTATATACTTTCAAGGTAGTCCACATACAGTTTGAATAATTACATGAACGTGAGAAGTCCCTTTGGTAATTTCATAATAACTTACCAATTGGTGGGCATGTAGATTTTTAAATCTTTGGACTTTACTGTATAAAACATTTATAATCGTTATGTCCGTCATCATTCTAACTATGCTTTAATTTAACCGCATATTGCAACAATTTGCGATACAAACATACAACACTTAATACTATTATAATATAATACCTAATTATTTTTATAAAGTAACAAAATTAACTTATATTTACAGTATTATTAAACTGATAGCAGAATTTTACTATTTTATCTATGTAAACATTTTTCAGTACTTTAGGAGTAATTTACGAATTGTTACTCGAAGTATATAATTGGGGTTATCAGAATAATGATATTTTGATGAGTTCCTTGACAATACTCCATACGGTTATTGATGTTTGCTTTATGATTTTCAATGACACAATGTAGATCAATCAATTGAGGGTCTACGCTTAGCGGTAGACTATAAAAAAAGTATTTATTAAAGATAATTTCTATTTTAGCCGACATCTCAATAACCGTATCAGGAATTATACTGACAAAATAAATCATAATAAAAACTTTTATATATACAATCGAATTTGTATTGATTTGTTAAGGCACCGTTGGTTAATGTGATTCTTAATAGATATAAATGTAAGATTAATATAGAACCTTCGTGGTTGATAGATTGTTTATTAATAAGTATTAGTTCCACTGGTGGATGTGCATGAGATCAAATCCGACATTTCATATGAAATACTATATTATAAGAACAAAGTACAGGAACGTATGGGGGCTACCGAAATAATGTTAGTAAATAATTAAATTTTGCATTGCAAACACTCTGTATCGTTGTAAAATATATCCCTGATCGGACCTGTTAATATGAAACCGTTGAATCTGAATAAAGCACTTATGACTATATAAAGCGATTGAAAAACGTAAACTCCTGATTCTTTACGATTGGACTGATTAGAAATAAAATGAGTTATTTTATTGTGTAGAGTTTTGATGAGCGATGTTTTCTTGCGAATCTGTGCGGAGCGCTGGGCGAGGGGCGGCCGGTTCAGTCGTCGTCTTTCTTCTCCATTTTGGGCTCGTACATGGCGTGCAGCTGCTCTGGTGATATCCTGCAAAAATGATTTTTTAATTAAAAATGATGTACTGTATTATATCATCGAGATATTTATTTAACGGTGGGAATACTGAAACTATATAAGGAATCGAAAGTAGGTAAAGTCAAGATATCGAAAGTAAAAATATATATTCATACTATACAATAATATTAATATTCTTGTTGATTCTCTTATATTGTTTATAAGAGAAAAAAATGAAATTGTAAAATTAAATGTCGTAATAGCAATAAATAAACGATAATTTGATGATTACAAAACAAAGATATAGAAGTATTATTATATTGTCCAAGTACCCAATTGCATCAACAAGAAACCCAAGTTATGAATGTCAAATATGAAATGATTGTTTATTGAAACAAGTAATTTCAGACAAGCACAAGTTACTTGATAATATATATAGTACGAGAATATAAAACGAAAGTAAAAGAAAATGACAGTACAGGACATAATGTTGAAATAGGCGCTAGGAGCTATGTCGAAGCCTTTCTGAAACGACCACAGATTTCAAAAATGATAGCTAGAGTAGAAGAAAGAAGACAGAAAGAAAAGTTAGTAAATGGAAGAGGTAAAAAAAATGTACAACCATTAAAAGTACTTAATCATCTTATTTATTAAGAAGTAAGCGAACGTTCACTTACAACTACTTACATCAGGTGAAATACTGGAACGCACGTGTCTCAGTGTTATTTAAAAATGTAGGATGACAATGATGGTCATGGTTGACAAGTGGAACATTGAGAATTCAATTGTATATTCATCTAGCCTACTCATCTAGTAGAGTACAGTCAAGACAAGAAGTCAAGAGCTACAATATAAAGAAAGATATACAGACATAGTATAAGTAATACATACCCAAGCAAGCTCTGCAGGTCGCAAACAAAACGATACACGTAACGTTTGCCGGCGGTCTTATGAATGATGTTCTTGTCGTAGTAATAACGCAGCCCGCGGGACAGTTTCTCGTAGTTCATCTTGGGCTTGTTCTTGCGGATACCCCAGCGCCGAGCCACCTGGAACAATGAATAATGGGTTAGTTGCTGACCTATGGATGGATGGATGGACCTAAGCCTGAAGACAGCGATGTGCAATGGGTTCGAGGCGAAGCCCAAGACGCGAAGATGGAAGACTTGAGTAGAAAACAGGGGCGTATCAAAGTCCAACGCAAAAGTGAAATTTGTCGTTCTATAGAAGTAGGTCAATGAAGAAAAGATATTCTCTTAGAAAATATGAATGAATATAGCCTAAAGCCTTCCACAATAAATTGCCTTTCATATTTAAGAAGACACATTTAAATCATAATAGCATTTCAAGAGACTAGCGCGTTCAGAGAAAAAAAAATACTCTTCCGATACTAATATAGAATAGTATCGATGGTTTTGCTAATCCTCAAAAAAGTGACGCCTTGGACATATTAATGTTGCATTCATATTCACCGAAAAGCTTACTTCGTCTGTTTTTTCATCAAGTTATGTTCATATTAACCGGTTCTTTAAATAACTGTGGGCACTTTTGTTCTGAACAATCATGAGCAAACTGCTACAACTTAATAAAAGAAACTTACCTCATCAGGGTCGGTAAGTTTGAACTCCCAGCCGTCGCCAGTCCACGAGATGAATCCCTGGCAGCTCTTGTCCGTGAGCAGCTCCAGCAGGAATTGCCATAGCTGGATGGGTCCTGAACCTGCGCAGATGGCATACAGTTGCTTTACGATAAACAGTGCATTTTATTTACAATGGGGCCCGAGGTTTATAGATCAGTTAGTGTGCTATTAAGTTAAAAGAAACAAAATGAATTCGTTGAAAGGTTATTTTAGTCGTTGTGAGTAGGATGGAGGCCTTGTCTGAGCAGCTAGTCTGATTACAGATAGTTTTAGTAGAGTTTGATAGTATGGTCAGAAGCCTTTAGGATTAGAGAAGATTGTAGATGGATTAAAGCAGAGGGAATTTGTAAATCAATTTGGTATTATAGCCCAGGTATCTATGGAGTAGGATCTTAGTGATGAATGTGATGGTAGAAATGCACCGTAGGGAATGAACGTACTTTTCCCCCAATTTGGTAAAGTAACGAAGAAATCTACAGGGTGGTACCATTGAAAACAATGACGGATGACGTTTGAGGAGAATGAAGATTTGTTTAGAGCAGTGTTTTTTTTGTTTTGGGATCGTTATGCCCCTGTAGGGGGTCGAGAGAAATTTGTATTTCAAATGCGAAATTGTTTTGATCCTTTGGGTTATCTTGTGAAAACGATAGAAAAAAAACGGGTTTACATCAATTGTGGTGGATTAAGAGCACCGTAGTGCAGAACCACGTACCAGTGAAGCAGGGCGTGGAAGCGGGATAGGGGAGCTTGTCCTGCGGCAGCAGAGCGTGCTGCTCGGCGGGCCACTCGCCCCACTCCGGGCAGCCGCCGTACTCCGTCGCGTAGCCTTCGCCGTACACCTCGCCTCCGTATCGCCCGCCCGCGGCTGGACAAGGAATAATTTATTGTAGTGCATTTACTAAAGTAAAATGAGCATGCTTTGAACGGGGATGTACCACCACCAGACGGTATTGCCAAATTTTATAGTTGTCAAATGTCACTTAAAATTAATAGGCAGTTGTCAAACAGGTTTCGCAGTTTTCACAACTTTGAATGCTCGCTAAAGCCCAATTTTCTCTATTTTTTTTTTTTAATTTGGAAATACAGTTAACAATTCAAAATTTCGGTAATAAAGACACTTATTGAAATGAAAAAAACATAATAAGGTTATTTCATTTCAGTTTTTATATTTAAAAAAAAAATCTGAATTTTTTTTTTCAAAGTTACCAACATGACATTCATTATATATAGTAAAAAAAAGCATTGTAACTGACACATATGTATAGGGTATTTAAATTATGTGAATAGGATATGAAATATAGGAAACTATGAAATCAGTATTTCTGAAACAGCTAATAGCTCTTAGTCTTGGAATTGAATAAGTAGGTACAATAATTTAAGTACGATGTAAGAAATTCCTTTGTATTTCGTTATCGTCTTGTGATCATTCTTAACGAGTGTTCTTTGTTCTTTTATTCCATTTTGCGTAATTTTTAAACGAAACAAGCAGTCCTTCTCTAGAATCTTAATGTTTAAGTGTTAAGTTAGGATAATAACTATTATTATGAAGACACGTTTGCGTTTTGAGTTCTTAAAATTAACCTTCCGTCTTATGCTTTAGTGTTTTAGTGTAATTAGGGTTCAACAATGTATGAGTGCATGAGTCATGCAAAATAAATGTTTTCTTAGAAGTTACTATGTATGCAAAAGTTCCGTATATTTAAATAAGTAAAATACGTATTTTATGGCGTTCCTTTTGTTGATCCTTCTCTAAAACACTTTGGTAAGTGGTAAAATATGGATTTTCAATAACAATTTTGTAGACTCTACTGTAAAAAAAAATATTTTTGATTTTATTAATTTTTAATGTGCTATACTCACATCTGGGATACGGTTTGGTGTAGGAGTGCGGCGGCTGGTATTTGTGTTCGTGTGTCAGCAGGGGTTGCGAGTGTGGGTGTGGGTGGTGGTAGTAGTCCTCCAGGTAGGGCTGCGTGGGGGCTGGAGGTGCGGGGTACTCCGGCTGGTAGTACTCGTCGAGGGGCGAAGCCGCTGCGGGCGCCGGAGCTGTGGGGGCCGCCGCCCCGCCGCTCGTCTCCGTGTAGTATGCGCTCGTCTCGCGAGGCCCACCTGTTGTGTAGCCGCCTGGAAAAAAATGTTTTTATGTTAATATAATGTTTGATGATTTTTATTTAGTTAACGAAAGATCAACGGAGAAGGGGTTCAAGACCCCACAAAATCTAGATACAAGTATATAAGTGCATTTATTAATCACGACAATAATTTTAGAAATAGGAGCACGTAAGCATCTCCTGGCCGTCAATCTTCGCTCTTTTTATCGGACTACCTTCTGTTTCGCCATCAAATTCTTTTGTATTTTTAGTGGCCATTACCTCTTATAGACACCTTGATCAACCCCAAATAAGATCAGAGTCTCGTCCCAGGTTGGTCATAGATGCGTTGCTACAAGTAAAGATAAAATTGCCTCGGATAAGTATAATTCCCTAATTATTCCTAATCCCGTTCAAACCAAAACACGTGCAGCACTTAACACTACTGCTACCAAAAAAATATGTGATGGTGGTGTCGAAGTCTAACCACAAAGAGTATCGCATAAATACATTAGATTAGAACGTACGAGTATCTAACACAACTTTTTAAACGACATCAAAAAAGGCGATTCTCAATTCGATTTTTAACATTTTGCACCTTCAAATACGTTCTAAATTTTAGCAATGTATCTAGTATGTCTATCAATATCAAGGGTAAAAAACTCCGAAAACAATCAGGGCAGGCACATCTCGCTGGCGCGGGTACCGAGGCGCGACGGTCGCGGTTCACGGCGCGCCCTTTGTTCAGCCGGACCGCCGCGCCCGGTCATCGCGATTCACGCGTACCGACGCTCTGCGTGTGTGATACGCGGATTTTGGATTTGGATTTATGTTTACAATTGGTTACATTATTAACACTGTTAGGGAAGAAAGTTTTTAGAGAGGCGACCGTGTCTAAGCGTCAATTAAGCGGTATTAAAGAAAGGAAACTTGGATTCAATGGACCACAGGATTGGTCGAAACAATATCAGTTTTGAGAGACGGCTAAATAATGAATTTAATGGAAAAATACAGGCTAACAAGTAACAACAGAAATCAATATATAAAATTAAATAATTGAATCAGATTTCGTATCTTATTTAAACATTGCTTTTTAATAATATTAAGGTGCAAATGATTTTTTATATCTCTGTTTTCTCTTGTTACGTATGAAATTGATATTGAAATATTAAAGATAAAATATAAAATATACCAACAACAACCTCATGTTAGCTTTTTAATCTTCGTTAAAATTTATAAAAAATTAACACAGATTTGAAAAGTGAAATAAACTTTAAGCAATAAACCAAAACATAAAACAACAGACAAGTGTTTCAACTTGATATTCTCTTGTCCAAAGTGCGTGTTACGTTTTTGTGTCGATAACTGCACCGTTCGTGGTCACGCACTGCGTTGTGACCTTTATACACGCGGCTAAATGCATTTTTTTCATCTCTACCTACAACTATTATATATTGATTTGAACTGTTAGTTTAAGTTAGTCTGCAATCATTTACAAATCCGATTGGAAACAGGAGTGCAAGGTCCCGATTCCAATCCTAGGGAGATTTTACCGCATAATGTACCATGTTATCTTAGCGCTGTTAGCTATAGGAGAGAACAGACAACGGCTTTTTAAAATAAAAAATACGACATAGCAACAAATATTCATAAGTAAAGATCAAAAGTTTAACCGGCTATCCGAAGCTCAAACACAGTTCAGCTCAACAGAGCATAAAACACAGCCACCAATGATTACACATTCAACCAGCTAGTCAATAAGTAATATTCAATTTAAGAAACTACGAGTATTTATCAATCAGTCTAAAACCGTCATATAGTTTGCCTAAGATCTTTGCCTACGATCTTAGTGGAAATGTAAATGACAAACTGATATGTCATATCCTTGGCTGGATAAAATCGACCTGAATGAACACTTTAACCTATATTGGGGCGTTACCTTTAATGTTTGATAAGTGATGTTTCCTAATTTATCTGTGTATAACACGTACCTACTTTGATTGTTATGTTTTAGTGTAATAAAGTACTGTTCATTATATTATTAAAAGCCAACGCTAAAATTCTAAAAATATTATAAAAATACAATATCCTTAATTTTACGCGTAAACGCTTTCGTTGATTCAAAAAAGCTCGTATTTTGCCCAGCGTCAAAATAATGGGTATTTTAAAAAGAACAAAGGCGTAAACAAATCACTTTGTGTTGTCAAGCCGACAAATAGAAGTATTTTAATGAAGCGGCGCCGACTAATTACGATTCCCCCGAGTCGTTACAACACGATAAATTGGGCTGAAACATTCGGAATCACGTAAAAAGCTCTCCCGGGAGTGACCCCGCGACCTGCCATACGTCAGCCGAGACAGTTGTCTAAACATCTCCACGGCTTAGTTACTCAACACAATATCCATATATATTTACTTATTTACCTATTTTTATAACGTACACAGTGGACTACGCAGTCCATCTGATAGTACCATCAATGGATCCTTAACTAAGCCTTAGTCCGGTCTGAGATCGGCCACAGTTACGTTGCTACCCCTGGAGACTAGAGACTAAGTGAAATGCCTTGGATACGTATGTCTTCAAACCAGAACACGGCAGCGCTTAACATTGTTGCTATAAAATAGAAGTAACACCAATGAAATGTAAACGAAAAAAAAGAAATAAAAATCGCCTTACCAACCTTTAGTTTATTTTCCAATGTAGAGTCAAAAAGGTATAATGCGTAATGCGTAATTTATTTCGCCCGCTTCGGTAACATTTACCATATATTGAGTCTCATGTGTTAGTCCAAGACAAACACTATCTGTGCGCCAAATTTGAGCGAAATCCGACTAGTAGTTTTTTCGTGAAAGTAACAAACGCACATAAATTCTCACAAACTTAAGCATTTATAAATTATTAAGAAATAATAAGATTGAAATTGAGAACAACTCATGATAGTTTTTTTTTATAAATATGAAGTAGCAAACGAACAAGCAGTCCACCTGATGGTAAGTGGTTACTACCACTCATGAACATTTATAAGCAACTTCATATAGAACAGGGTTTCTATATGAAGTCTATCACAGACGTTGCTTCTCCCGAGGACTGAGATGGTCGCTTCATATAAAAGTGAGCCGGCAACCACACCCTTCCACCGAAACGTAAGAACTGCTTCACGCTAGAAATAGATGTGGTAGTGGTACTTCCCCGGTCGAACTATATTGGTTCTACCACCTGGTAAATAATATTACTAAGACTGAAATTGAGAACTGCTCGTGTAAATGTTCGGTGAATAATAATTGTGGTTTGTATGCGTTTATTATGATTGATTTTCAACCACTAGGCGATACGAGTTAGTATAATGAGACTACTAGTTTTGTAAATACACAGCATTACCATATTGGAGATGTGAATATTATCTATTAATTATGCATGACTAGACATTAACGTGTAAAGATAAACAAGCATGAAACTTATTAATTAAACCTTTTATTTTTGAATATGTAATATCGATCGGAGACCATGACAGTTTATCGATAAAAGAAAAATATAAATAAGTGATCTGTCGAATTATTTTTACTAAAATTTTGGAGTTACGTAAATAAAATCTTGATTTCAAGCATGTCTTCCTGTCTTTCATCTTTCATTAATTTATCCTTGCGTTCTCAATTCTCATGAAAAGATTGAATGTGCAGACAAAACGTAATGCATTGCCTTATTACATAAAGTCCGGACAATACCCGACACCACATACGTATGCCTTGAACTGTCGTATGACAGGAGAGCAAGGGTTGTCACCCCGACTATTATATAGGTAAATTAATAATTATTATCGTGTTTAAATTATCTAATTAATGTTATAAGTGAGAGTTTGTGAGGATGTATGTGATTTGTTACACTATCACGCAATAACTGTTGGTTGGATCTTGGTGATACATATTTGATAAATAGATAATTTATGCCCTAGATTACCCAACATATAATCGTGGTACAAACTTGACCGAAGCGGGAATTTACAGCGGGAATATAGCAGAATAATATTTGTTATGTCTTCACACAAATAAAATTATATTAAAGAAAAGGATTGGACTGATTGTCCATCGTCCAGATATGGATCCATCAGATGGGACTTTCGCTTTATTAAGCCGTGGTTTCTTCGAAAAAGTTGGACAGATAAATATGTACTTTGACATTTTATCTAATGAGTCAGCGAAGAAAGCGAGTTTCATCTTAAGTATTCTTATTTTGATGATTGTCGTAATATTTTTGTAACAAATGCTTACTTTTCTTTAAAACATCTGTGGCAGCCCTAATAAAGCGGTAGAGCTGTGATAAATGCCCGACACAATAGAGTTTAGAGCGGAGTATCTGGCTATCTGGTGCGAGGTGAGCGAGGGGCGTGCGCGGGCGGGGCGGGCCAATCGGGCGCGGCCACGCCTCGCGGGTCGAAAGGTCGTCGGCGACCGTTCGCGCGGAACGACACGTGAACGGCACGACCTGTTCGCGAATTGAGATTGGGAGCTGGAGTGACTAAGACGGTACTGTATGTATATAAGACTGTTGATTGCTTTTACGTAATATTTTGATATGGAAAGATACAATTAACTCGGATAACTTTGGTTTCTACTTATGGAGGCGATATGTACAATGAAATATTAAATAAGGAAAATAATCTACGAATATCTGTGTTTTTCAGCTACTAGTGCTATAAACTCTAGAAACATGATATAACCAGCAAAAAACTGAAACAGGGTAACGAGAGCAACAATTGTTTCTCTACTAAACCAAGAGTTAAGGTTCAGACAAATAAAAAAGTTCGGTAATCAGTATTATATTGATGCGTTCATAGAACCGTTATATGCAAAACAATATCAAAGTATTTGAACTATAAGTCAAAAAAAAAATGAGTTCTTATTGTACGTTACAGGAAAATATTGAAGAATGTTATTTTTTAAAAATAAAACGAATTTACTTGAAGATGTGAATCGTAATGTAAAGACAATGTAGAGACGAACGCATCTATGAACAATTTTTAACATTGCATTGTGATCGTGAAATACGACCTATTGTTTACAAATGTAATATTTTCTTACACCGTTTAAAAATAACATTTCAATGTCATATCCTCTTTTACGTGGTTTGTAAATTTGGTTTAATAATGTGCTTGTTTTTCATTTATTTCCGTTTGGTTTACAGCAAAAAAAAAAACATTAAATTCAAATCTTTTACTTTATCTTTTTCCAATAATTTCATATTTTTACTTATCTCCTGTAGACTTTTTATTTAATGAATAATATAATTGTAAAAAAAGAAAATTTATTAAATTATCTTACACATTTTCTTGTGTAATTATAAGAATCAGTTTTGATGTGTATATAGGGTTTTTAATATAATAATTCTTCTCTTCATGCCAATAGCTTTAGCTCTTGTTGGATATTTAGACACTCTTAGGTACTCCTTTTACGAATCAAAGTTTTATTCACGACTGAAGTAGTGCTTTAGACATAATGTATCAATTTTAAAATGTCACAAACATATGCGACAGTAACCCTAGACCCCGAAGCAGCTGCGACGCGCCTTGAGCTTTTTTACTTATTCCTTCGAAACTCGAGACCCGCGAAAATGTTGGCTACGTGCTTTTTTTGGACGCGCACGCGCTACGCCATATGGTGCCGTGATGACATCCGAGGTGCGTGTTCAAGTGAATTTTTTTTTCGTGCGAATATTTTCAGCCTTGTTTTTATTATTATAAAAAGGGTATGTAATTACCTTCCAAAGGGTGGCATTCCATGCAATTGAAACTAGTAAAATATTAAATGAACTACCTATTGTTAAACAATTTTTCAAGTATATAATCAAGTATATAATAAATTTCAAGTAATAAAACGATTATTTGATGGTAACCATTTCATTTTTTAATTCTTTAGATAATATTGTCTATGACTGTAATGGAAAGCATTACTTAGTACACAGGTGATTAGAAGTTCAGCATATTCATAATATACAAATGTAATATTATACAAGTAATTTGATTGTTTCAAAAATATTGGTTCGTGATTTTATGAAATGGTGTATAATTTAAACCCTCGCGTGGCAATTGATACAAGTGAAAGGACACATAAATACCGTCTTCAGTGCAATAATTTGGCGACCGGTCAGCCTGTTGCCCTTAGCACTTTACCAACCTTTATAGAAGGTTCTGTGATCCTCACAAAATGTATAATATGCCATAATCCAACTGTGATGATAATGAATGAATTTATTTTTATAAGTACATATCTAATTTCAATATATACAATTTTTAAAACATTTGTTCTTTTTAGGACTAAATGACAAGTAACGAAAAGAAATCGAGTTGATGGTATTTTTATTTAAATACTTATCTGTTTTAATTTAGGACATCTAAATTACTGGCAGATAATGGAACATGCATAACTAGGCGATCGAAATAAAGTAATTGTCATAAACTTTTGCAATTCTGTATTTGAATTCTTAACGAATGAGTCCCAGCACATCGCGCCAATTCCAATTTGGGAGCGGAAGTCGAAATATGATTTTTTAAATTTAGACGCATCGCCGGCGCAGGTGAGCGGTCGGTGACAGCCCGATGTCGACGGTACGCTGCTCTGTTTTGACGTCCACCTCATTAATTAATCCCCGTTTCATTATGCATATAAACGATTTGGAAGAAATATAATTTGTTATATTTGGTATGTAAATTAAATAAACATACTTTTACTGTCACTGTTTTATTCAAAGTAATTCAATTCTGGTAACTTGCCGATACGACAAGTGACTGAAACCACTAGATTGCAAGTGAGCTTAAAATATATTATGTAATACTAATATCGTAACTTAAAGTTCATAGGTGATAAAAGGTTAACAGAATTTCCTGCTCCCGTAGAGTTATAGTGTAGTTAGTTTCATCTAAGTATAGTATCTATATAACGTGTATAAGTTTGCAATCCATAATAATTAATAATGATAAATGACTGGCTTATTTACCGTCATTCAAACGCTTCAAACGACAGGTGCGTCTTCGCAGTAGAAATTAATTTGTCGAGTGACATGACTGTTACATAAGTCATAGCTACGAAAATATTATTAAAATTTAAAGAGATACGTCGTGAGAGACATGATATAAGAAAAAAGAGGAAATTGTTGTCAACGAATAGAGTTTAAATCAAATTGAAAATTGGAGCAAGTTTCGGGAGGAAATGTAAAATTTATTAACGTCGGGACGACGCCGTGCTTTGTCATGTAGCGGGGCACTTTCTATCATGCCTAATTATTATTTTATAGTTATCTAATATAAATTCATGGAACTATGCTCTTATTTTATATGTATCATTATTTACAAATCAATGCCATACTTAGTTTAGCGTACTAAATACATATTTAGTCCAGACTTCTTCTCGTCAACCCATTATTGTCCCACTGCTGGGCACGGGTCTTCTCTCGGAATTAGAGAGTTTTAGGCCATAGTCCACCGCGCTAGACTAGACTAGACTTCACATACCTTTGAGAACTCTTTTTTTTTTATGAGAACTCTCAGTTGTGCAGGTTTCCTCACGATGTTTTTCTTCACCGTAAAGCAGTAATAATTAAATTCTAATACGCACATAATTTTAGAAAAATCAGTGCTGCGTGCCTGGGATTCGAACGGGATCCTCGATTGATAGGCCGAGTTTCAACAGTTTTTCGGATTGTGATATGTCATATCACAATCTGTCTAGCTATTTCGGCTACAGCACGTGCCAAAGAAATGGACATACATACATACGTTCGAAAAATATCATCCTCCTTCTGACGTAGTCGGAAAAACCCCCTACTAGGGGAGGTTTACGTGCAGCAGAAGACCACAACAAGCTAGTTGATAAATTAACTATTTTACCAGCCGACAGTTAATCTGATTAGTAGCTAGTTAACTCACTCAGTGTTATCAAGGCTTTGGATTTATTTGTGTTAATCCATTATAATTACCCATCAAGTCACTACTGTTACACATTTGCTATTAATATTAATGAATGATTAATTAAAATCAACTATGCGTGTAGCGGGGGAACTATATCACAAATTATATTCAATTTAAAGACGTATGAAGAGAAATTTGAAGTATGCGACTTAGTAAATCAATATTTTATTTAATTTTTTTTTTACTTTCTATTATAGTGGTTTTATTTTTACCCGACTACGTCAGAAGGAGAGTAATGTTTTTCGAACGTATGTATGTATGTTTGTTTGTATGTATGTTTATTTTTTTTTGTCACGCGCTACAGCCGAAACGGCTTGACGGATTATGACGTATGACATATCATTAGAATCGTCTCAGTTTGCAGAGTGACATAGGCTATATAATTTAAAAAATGGCATTACAAATAGAGGAAAGAGAGGGAGGTCATTTTTTTACTATTACGACAATATGGGTATCAAATGAAAGCTAGTAAATAGACCATTCTAAAATGTATATATTATAGTACTTCAACTTGAATATTTCGTCGAAAACTCATATATAAATAGATCATTCTAAAAATGTATATACCTATTATAGTACTTCTACTACCAACTGTCAAAAACTTATATATCATGCTTGATTAAACATATCTCTAATTACAAAAAAAAAACATTTAAAGCAGTCGGGTTTTTTGTTTTAATGTTTTTAACAATGTTACTAGTTAATGTTAAAAAGTGCTCACGAGGTGCTCTCTAGGCGAATTTCAAGCCTTGAAAATAACGGTAACATGCAGAGTGCATGAAATTGTATGCATCGTCATGCCACACCGCGGCTGAATTCGCAAATTATGTTAAAATCACAGATTATACAAAATTTAAAGATAGCGCATAATAGAGCCAGGTGGTAGAACCAATGTAGTTCGACCGGGGAGGTACCACCGCCAAACCTATTTCTATCGTGAAGCAGTTCTTGCGTTTCGGTGGAAGGGTGTGGTTGCCGGCTCACTTTTATATGAGGTGACCGTCTCAGTCCTCGGCAGTAGCAACGCATCTGTGGTCGACTTCATATAGAACCCCTGTTCTATATGAAGTTGCTTACAAATGTCGATGGGCGGCAGTTACCACTTACCATCAGGTGGGCTGCTTGCTCGTTTGCTACTTCATATTAATAAAAAAAAATACCAGTTTGGGTATCAAACAATAACTCACTCTAAAGTGTTGTAATAAATGGCTTATTTATTTAGCATAAAGAGTTTAATATTTTTATTTTTATTTTATTTTTAAAATTAGCCCCAACAACATTATATTCTTTAAATTCTTATAGATAATGCCTAAACACTTCGTAAATTACGTACAGTTTCTGTTTTTTATTCTAATTATAATAAGTAAAAATATAAAAAAAATGGAAGATGTATAAAAAAGGGCACAACATTAAATGACTCAACATTACATAACATATTTACATTAACTAATTTCTGTTGAGTTCACTCTTGAGTTATGTATGTTCTATCTGCCTTTTTATAGTCTGTGGTGGAGATTTTTCTCATACAACCGACCTTGCAAAAACTTCATGTAAGGTATAACACCTTACATGATGTTTTTTCAAAGTCGGAGACTAAGTTTAATAATTATACCGCTGATCAAAATATTTTAAAGAAACCAATTATAATTTTAATTTATCAGCGTATGTTTTATTATCAGCGTAAGTTGCAAATCAAAATATTTTAAGAAAATCAATTATAATTTTAATTTATCAGCGTATGCATATTTGCTATTTCATATGAAGTTACTGAGAATTTTTGCTGAAGTATGAGATATGAAGGTTTGTTACTATGTAATTATACATTTGCACGCCTTAAAGGCAAAATAAGAGTTCATTGTAATCTCTTCTAACACCAATGTATGTACC
>DWNE01004048.1:0-15751 GCA_018249875.1 Cecropterus toxeus
ATATCACATTTAAGTAGCAAACGAGCATGCAGTCCATCCGATGGTAAGTAAATACTGCCGCACGTGGACGATAAGCAACTTCATATAGAACAGGGGATCTATTTGAAGTCAATCACAGATGCGGTTCCACTGTTATAAATATAGTTGCTTACAGATGTCCATGGGCGGCTGTAACCACTTACCATCAGGTGGAATGCATGCTCGTTTGCTACATCATTCTCATAAAAAAACATGCAAATTTCACTCATACGTCAAATGCATTCAACTGCAAAGACAAACATTTGTCTCGTAACAATGGATCTGATCGCCAGTCGAGATACTGCAGATGCCATGCAAAAAGAAAATTACAGAAAAAATCCGGCCAAGTGCGAGTCGGACTTGTGCACGAAGGGATCCGTAACATTACCTACAAAAACTGCAAAAAAAACACGTTTGTTTGTGTTTGTGATAATTAAATATTCTACGAATACGTCATGCCTCCAATGCTGCTGTTATTAAAGGCGCCCGTGTGAAGGCGCCCTTAAATACCTATTGTAAAAATTTTAACTGTCCTGCCATGCTCATGAGATAAAGCCTGGTGACAGACAGACGTACAGCGAAGTCAAAGTAATAGGGTTCCGCCTTTACCCTTTGGGTACGGAACCCTAAAAAAGCGTTATCGCCCGCAGCCAGCGAAGCAGACATCCTTCGATTAATCTCGGAGATGAGTTATGCCGTCTTTATTGTAATTCGTATTGTATTAGTTGGAATGAAAATTCCTTTCTCTTGTCGCTGTCAATATTTCGAATACCAAGATCCTTTCATTAAGCCAACAAAAGAATGTGCTGATTTATGTAAGCTAGATTAGTTTTTGGTATGTATAAAAGAGAGTAAGCAAAATCGTTATAGATTTCGCTTCCTCTTTTCATGTCCGATTAGTTTTTCCCGCAGCTTCCCCCGCTTACACACGCTTTCTACACTCATAGCCCCACACTAGAATTTTCTCCTGTGTCGTGGGTACCATGGACACATAAACACGAATACACAAACACCCAGACTCAGAACAGAAATCTAAACGTATCATTCATATTTCTGCCTGACCGGGAATCGAACCCGGGACCCACTGCGCGTCAGACCGGTATGGTGACCGCTCGGCCACGCGGGTTAAATATATTCTTGTAACGTAATACAATGTAATATATGTATCTTTTACCAAACTCCATTGATCATTTTTCTTATCAAAAGAGGACCCTTATTTTTGAAGTGATTCTTCTTTAGAATGACGCTACGGAAGTAGTTGTAAGGAGTTTAAACAAGATGGCGAAATATCCCTTACTGAATTACGCTAACGATTTTACATCCACAATTTGGAATGCTTTTTTTTAACACAATGAAGTATCAAATGAGCATGCAGTCCACCTGATGGTAAGTGGTCACTGTCGCCCATGGACATCTGTAAGAAAATTCATACAGAACAGGTGTTCTATCTGCAGTCGATCACAGATGTGTTGCTACTCCCGAGGATTAGGATGTTCCCCTCAAATACAAGTCCGCCGGCAACCACACCCTTCCACCGAATCGCAAGTACTGCTTCACGCTAGAAATAGGTATGGCGGTGGTTACTATTTTTACGTAACGTAGGCATCTGGTTTTCTTATGAAATATTATATTATCAATACAATTTATGTAAGCCAATAATTTTGATGTTCTAAACAGCCCTTAAGGGGCTGCCTACGTCCTGATTTAAAATAATGAGAACTCCTCCACAACTCACGGCAAGAGCGAGGTGATGCTATTTTAAGACACTTAAAGAAGCTTAAAGATATTAATATCTTAAACAAATGCTACATAGGAGATTTGATTCCTTCTTTGATTCAAATCTTAACGCCTACATTTATAATTTTATAATTCAGTAACATTAAGTGAATACTTAATAGTGTTTAATTATAATATAATATTAATGTTGCTTGAATCTATACAATTGTATTAATTAATATTTCTATTTTAAGTGTCAAACTCTGTTGATTATTGTAGTATATTTAAATCACTATTTAAGAAAAGAGGAAAACTTCACTAGTTTTCCTCTTTTCTTTTAACTTTTATTTAATTCTGCTAACAAAGTAAATCTTAATTTGGATACTTGTGTTCATCTGTAAGTCATTTGTACATTAATAAATAATAATATTCGTGGACGAACTTCATAATTAAATAAATAAATAGAAAGTTTGACGATGTTGAAAGAAAGGGTACTATTTACTATTACTATTCGCAAAAGTTAAAACACAGTCAATGGATTAATTTGGAAATTTCATCACTTTAAAGTTTTGTTTCTAACTATGCTTTTATATTTTTTTGCTATCCATATTGATATAAACTTTGTAATATACTCACAATCGTTTAAACCATAAGCCAGTCTGGCTACAAATTAAACCGGTGTGACCAAATTTACTCGGTTACTCGGTTACGATTAAACAAACACATTATAACAAATTCTCGTAACGTGTACAGCACGCGACAAAGCCTCCATCAATATTCAGCACGAGTGGAAGCGCACGACAAATTGCATAGCTTAGCCGAGTATCGCTCGATCCTATGAACGATAATCGTGATATACTGGCCGATTGTCGCCGAAATAATAAGTATACGAACAAAATGGCATACAGCGTTCGGTACACGTACGGCACTAGTTGCGGACTATTTTAATAATTTTAAGCAGTTAAGGAGAAACGGCAATAGTTATCGAAACTCGACATTTCAGTCGATTTTCACTTGTTTTTACTTGACGACTAAGTTGGAACGCTTCAGGTGTTTTTGCTATACCACACTCTTCCAACTAAAATACAATTCAAAACACTGTCATACAGCTAATACAGCGTAGCAACTGATGACCATGAAGCATTTGGTGACAAAATCCTTGTACAAGAGCACAGTACAACAATATAAATATTATGTCTATACTGTAAATAATATCTTTATTTATCATTGGCTGTAGTACCCGTACTTCTTTATGTGCCAAAAAAAAATAGGTTTTACTCGCTAACTGTTAGAGGTAGGTACATGAAAAGAGATAAGAACTTTTAAGAAAATTAAATGTTACCCTCCTATATGCCATCAAAAATTTGCTATTTTTAACCGATTTCGAAAAGAAGGTGGTGGTTGGTAGGTGGTAGGTATGTTCGACTGTATGTATTTTATTTTTATGTTTTAGTTTAAAATCTTTTTGTTTAAAATGAAAATATAAAAATCTGAAACCAAAGAGTGTAGTGGCGTCACTAAAATCACCTTCTTTAAATAGCGAAAAATATCGAAATCAAGTCTATAGACTGACCAGTTAAATAAGCTACATCCATGCAAAATTTCATGCAAATCGAACCACTGGTTCTTGCATGCTTGAGCACACAACACACACCACCTCATTTTTATATATTAGTACAGATATCAATACTGTTCACGTATCAATTGTATACAGAATAATGTAGCCTAGCCTGCATCGGCACAGCTGCACGTTCGCCATAAAAAGAGCCGCCAAATTGCCTCTGAATATAAATCACTACTCGTCACTCCGATCGCCGATTCGCTCTAAAAGGTGTATGAACGAATGAATACTGTTATCGGAATGAGGTCTGTCGATGTGGCTTGTATATTAAAAAGGTACTTTGGTTGAATAAAATGGAATTGCAACTAAAAGCGAATATTTCTAGCGTGAAGCAGTTCTTGCGTTTCGGTGGAAGTGTGTGGTCGCCGGCTCACTTCTCGTGATAATCTCAATTCTCGGGAGTCGCAATGCATCTGTGATAGACTTCATATAGAACCCCAGTTCTATATGAAGTTGCTTACAAATGTCCATGGGCGGCAGTAACCACTTACCATCAGGTGGGCTGCTTGCTCGTTTGCTACTTCATATTTATATAAATATATATATATATATATACGGAAATTGAATCACTTAACGTTAATTATTATATTATTTGAGTTAAGTTAAACAAAAGTGCCATTAAAATAGGTTAAATTTAAGTTCATGTTCATCCCATATTTTTTCTAGATATATTACTTTATCTTTCAATTAAACAAACTTCAAGTTTACAATCGGTCAATTCGTTTGCAATTAAGATATCACGAATCACTTTCATATCATTCTTTTAAGTTATAGTAGTAAAACTAAACCTGCGATAAAATTCTAACTTTATCCAAGACAAAGGGACATCCATGGTTACAAGATTAGAGATCTGTCCAATAAAAAAAACTTCTAAAAATGCAAGATATTTGTAAGAACGCATGCAAACTTTGCATTCATTGCTAGTATATATACATATATATGACGCTTTCTGTGTAAATAATACGCAGACTAGGATTTGCTTTGTCATGGAAAGCATACACACAAGAACGAGTAAATAAACACCAAGATTCAAAACAGCAACATTTATATAAGCTTCAATATTTCATATCTGAGTGTTTAGGAATCGAATCTAGAAACCTTAACGTAAACCTAACAAATGCTCCGCCAAGCTAGTGGAAATAGCCCATAGGTATATGTATGTGGACGACCCGCGTTGTGGAGCGGTCACCATACCGATCAAACGCGCAGTGGGACCCGGGTTTGATTCCCGGCCAGACAGATATCTGAATGATGGGTTTAGAATTCTTGTCTGGGTCTGGGTGTTTGTGTATTCGTCTTTGTGTGTCCATGACACCCACGACACAGGAGAAAATGCTAGTGTTGGGCTATGAGTGTAGAAAGCGTCTTTTATTGTTTAAAGATTTATCTTGAAGGAATAAACTCGTACCTCTATATTATTTAATTATAAAAATATAGACAACAAACAGCGAATGCGTGCAATTGGAACACGTGATAAGTTTAACTTAATGATATTAAATGATAAAATATTTCTAAACATAAGTACTAATACTTATATTAATACTTACGATTCAAAAAATCGATTAAGCAATCACTGCAGCCTATGTCCGGATTTTTTACATCGCATACAAGCTACGAAGTAAAATTGTTAGCGTGATTTAAAAAGGGGTACAGCGCCATCTAGTTATAGCGCCGACAACTGCTTTCCTAACGCATTCTCATTTCATCGAGTTTCAAATCACAACGATTGTTCAGAAGTTTCACTTCAATATTTTAAGGAATTCCAAGTGAATTCCTTTATTCTCAAAAGCAGTAGGCGCGATATTATTAAAAATGGAATACAAAAATCTGAGTTTTAATAGAAGACCCGAACTAAGTTTTATCTCTGTAATCCGGCCACAAGGCAAGTTTCACGAGTAAACGAGTTAACTTAAACGATTTTCTTGGAAAGAGAAGAAAAAAGTCAGAAGTAATGGCATTTGCCGAGAACTTTAGTCCATCCGGTGTAAACATAAATGTAGATTTGTACAATCGGTTTTTTTGTATGATAGAAGTAGCAAAATGCGAGGAATCTATTTTAATTTGCCACTACAGGTTATAGAAACCTTTTATGAATTTCAAATAGAAAGGAGTCACATTTGAAATTGATCACAACTATTGTTACACCTAACGACTAAGATGCAAAGCCTTGCCATCAGCTTGCTAGTTAAATAGCGTAATGTAATTAAGTATTTTTAAAACAGTCTATGTAATTTGTAATTAATTATGTTTACATTTATTATGAGTATTTAGCTTTTTTTAGTTATGAAAGCAACTGATACCAATGTGACGTTAATCTATACTTATCCGGGAGCCGGAAAAATCACTTGGTGATGCAAGCATCAGCGTTTGTGAATTTTAGTTTTGAGTTCCGTACTCAAATCGCAAAAACGAGACTAATACTAAGAATTGGCTGTACATCTGTCCGTCTATCTATCACCAGGCTGTATTCATGACCTGTGATAGCTAGATTATTAAAAATTTTCACAGATGATGTATTTCTGTTTCCGCTGTAACAACAAATACTAAAAACACAATAAAATAAATATTTAAGGGGATGCCGTACAACAAACATGATTGTTTGCCGTTTTTTACAGATAATGGTAAGGAACACTTTGTGCGCCAATCCGTCTCGCACTTGGCCGATGTTTTTAGTACTCAAAATACTTTAAATCAAAATATTATTTTATCGTACCCCCAAATCTTATTAAGCGACGTCCTTAAATATTAAAGCGGAAAGCCATTGTCAAGTGTCTGCTTCTAATTGCAGGCTTTCCTTAATTAGTATCTGAGGGAGTGTGAGTGATTCCCACTGTCTGAAGTCTTTGTCTGTGTGACGCTTTGTGTCTAGCTCAGCAAATTACTTAAGTAGATGTGTATTGTGTATGAGTTTTCTTTGAGCTATTTTTAGAATGCACTTGTCTTAGTTCAAAAGTGAGTCGTCAAATCTGCTCACTTTTGAAAATATACATACAATAACACATACATTGACGTGTTAATGTGAAAATGAAAAGTGTACTAAAGATGGAGCCTTTTAAAGGGGCACGTTAATATATTTTTGTTGATTGTAGAAAAAATATTTCCAAAATTAACATAAAACGTAATATGTAACTTTGTATGTATGTATCTTTCATACAATTTATAGGAATCACACTTTAGTATGATCACTATCATCTGATTAACTAAGTCATTTTAAAGTAGATTAGTTTTTTTCACTCAATTATGCATTTAGGAACTACTTGTAGTTTTAATAGGGATATAATGTTATGTATTAGTACATTACATACATACATAATGATTAGTCATTATATAATATTTTTAGCTTGTAGTAATTTCACTTTTAGTGCATGTTTTTATCGATTGAAGATGTTTTATGATTATACATACTTTATGAAATAAAATTATACTATTAAATCATATACTAGAACCATTCTCAAAGCATCGCTATTATTAATATTCTATTCAGATAATATAGCTAAAGTTTTGAATTACGTGCTCCGAACGACATACTTTATATTACAAAGTTTCTAAAAGCTGTCCGTAGTAAATAATTTTATAACTAGAAATGTATTACGTATCTTTATAAAGTTGATGCCAACTTTATTAAATGGATAATATAACGATGTTTCTCTTGTAGACTAATAAATTTAATAACTTTTCACAAATTATGACACAAATTTACAATATTAGATACTACAAAAAATAGCACTGTTAGTTTGGTTGCGTACATAAGTAAAATTGGCATCGTAGTAAAACTATGACCTATCCAGATGCTTATTAAATAAATCAAAATCAGTTAAAAACATCAGCTGAAATTGAGCCAATGTGTTCAAACTTGGTTTTCTTAGGACTACCATACGTAACAATGCCTTATCACTTTGAAGTCATAACTTGAAATATAGTGTCGAAAGCTCTGACGGTACCATTTTAAGATTAAGTTACTTAAAAACCATGGCGGTTTTTTAGTTGTAGTGACTTCTTAAGATTGGATTTCTAATTTCATACTAACGTAAATAATTATACACGTAATGTGGCGTAGCACGGCTACGGCGTAGCACATCTGTAGCAGTTTGTAGACGAATTACCTGAAACAGAAATAAACATATCTTAGCTGTATAGCAACGTCTTCTATTACATATGTAAAAGATCAAAGTCGTTTTTTAAAAGTTTTGTGTAAGGACCATTTAACGTAGTAGGTGGAATATATAGATTTTTATGGTGGTGGTGTTATGTTTATACAAGGAACACGTAAAAATCGAGGGAGTTCCTGCCTCTTTCATTAGATGATTTACGGAGAGGTAAGTAGCCACCGAACGAAATGTAAACCTTATATTATAGGATCAAATTATCTTGAGTTTTAACCTACCTCGCAATTGGCAAACAAAAGTATATAATTTCGAAACACATAATTATTATGTTATAATTATAATTGAAGAATATACCGTGGAATGTTTTCGTATTTAAAATCTACATACACTACAAATATTTTTGTATAAAACTTCGTAAAATATTAACCAAACAAAACGAATAAAGTTACCAAGGAATATGTATGAATTTGGATATATGAGGACAGTCATCTGACTGCATCTATTCAGATTGAAGACATAAAGACAGTCTGGAATCGTCATATCTAGACAATCGCAATAAAGTTGGTACAAGACCAAATGTTTGGCCATTTTGCATGCTCATTCATGGGTATTATTACTAATAACACTGTATTTCAACAGTCTTAAATATTAGCTCAGTAAAAACACGTGAGTAAGGAAAAAATGTAAGTGACCTTTTATGAAAACCTTTTTAAAACATTCCCCTACGTTACCTAAAGCCATTTTCAAATTAAATATAAAGAAGCGAAAGCAATGTAAGAAATCACAAAAAATATACGCGTATAAACTTGAAAATGAAAGTTTTAAAAGAAAAATACTGTCGGAATGCCTTCAGTTAATAAGTTTTATATTACTCTCTGAATTCTTATATTTCTCTAGTATTACGCTCATGTTAAGGTTATAAAAAGCAATCGTGCTATGAAAAATAATTCAATTGAGAATTTCTAGAAAATATAATATCTTATTCGTTGTTATATGTATATTGTAAGTATCATATATTTTTTGACTTAAAAAGTTTTAATACTTTTCTTATATAACTATACGAAGGATTTTATTTATTATAGCTGAACCTAACGATTAAGAGGACGGGCCTAGTGATAGAAAGTAGTCATCTTCGCCCAAGGACATTTGTAACACCAGAGGAGTCGCCAATGCGTTGTCGGATTTAAATGAGAGTTGTTTTTGCACCTCTCTTGATCTCTTGATCTCTTGATTGAGCTCCATATTGTAGCGCTCCAGTAATACCTCGAGAAGAATTTCATTCCACATCTTGCACGTTAGTGCCTGAACAAAACCAGCAAATCGAACCATGGAGGAATATCACGAGTTCAGTTGATGTGGATGAAACCTCAACCGTCGGCGAGTGGTTAGATGAAGGTCAGGTCATCAATTCCCCTGGACTTTAGAACTTATCATAGTATAAATATATAAAGTAAGGTATATTGGAGTAAGGAGACAGAACCAATGAATAAATCAGAACAACTGCTCTCAGCGTACGGATTCCGAGTCGGTACCGTCAAACAATTGCAAATCGCAATTCGCACTCAATTCACGTCCAGCAACTTGACTGGAGTCCCAACTTATTTGCACAAACATGTTTGTTCCCGCAAATGTTCCTTTGATATAATCTTAATGTAAGCTTTACCTGCCCTGTCAGCGAATAAACTTAGTAGACAGTTTATGGCAGTTCCACATCGGAAACTTGGGAACTTTAATTCGGTGTTAGTTTATTGCACGTTAACAAACGCCCGTCAGACTTGTAGATTTGCCCCTTTGTCCAAATTTACACGGATAAGCACGGCTCATGGGTTATTAACGATATTGCTGACCAAATTGTGCAAGTGTAGTAAAGTTTAAAGGTTTTTGAAGTGAAACTTTGGAATCGTAGTGACTTGATGATTTACAACTTGAAACATAAATGCGTTCAGAAAGCAATTGATGTCGCTACAACTAGATGGCGCTGGACCTTTTCTGAATCACGCTTAAGATTTTATTTCGTAGCCCGTTGATCTCAAGTTAAGTCCTAATAAGGGCCACATTGATAACTGAATCTATTTTTTTGATTTATTAAGTTTTACTTCTGCCGCGTGTGAATTGCACACACATATTTTTAATAATTGTAAATCGGCAAATAGTCCACCTGATTTAAGTGGCAATAATTAGAATCATATCTAAGATTGGCCACAGATGCGTTGCTACCCCTGAGGACTTAGTTGGAATGGCTCACCACCACATTCTTCAGGCCAGAATCCAAAAGTGCTTATAACACTGCATTACTAGACTGAAATAGAGGTAGATGCAGTGCTGGAGGAGTGAACCACAAAATACTACCTTCAACTAGTTTGAAGGTAAATCTTAATATGTATATATAAATTAAGTGTCACGTTATTTGTCCGGGCTAATCGTCTATACTATTAAAGCGATTTCAATCAATTTTTCATACCGCGTGCAGTTTGATCCAACTTAAAAGATAGGATATTTTTAACTTTATTTTTACTTTCACTTCGTTGCTTCTCCAGGGATTGCCAAAACTCTATTAAATGATGGGAAATTGTTACTAAGAGACACACCATTTTTTTTGAATGCTCAACGAAGTGGGCACGGATCTGCTAGTAAGACATTAAATTTATTTTTATCTCTGTTAAGCAAGCAATAAATTATTGCGCATGTCATGTCACTGGGCTCTTAATAACTTTTGGCAACTTCCCGCAACTCATCAATAGATGACGCTACTGCATTTTGTCACTGCATTTGAATTACGCTAGGTATCTAAGTTTTAAACAGTGTCTATCGAACAGCTGCTCCCCAGGTACAATCACCTAGCCTAGCAAGAAGCTAGTTAGGCTAGGTGATTTTGGTGATAGAAGAAGCTAAAATGTTCTAGATTAGAATCTTGTACAGGGAAATATTTAGGCATTTCTAACGTACCTTTAGGTATATAAATGTTAAGGAATATTTGAATAAATTTGATAATATAAATTACTAATGGACATTCATTTTGTTATTAAATTAATAATCAACTCTTATCCAACGTAATTAAATGTGCATCAAAATGGAACGCTAGTAAACTGGTGGCGAACGTGCGAAAACTTTAATTTATTGATTTAACTATGAACGCAATAGAAGTCTCATTAGTATGAGTAACTTGTTGATCCTTTAAGGTTTTTAACCCTTAAAGTAAAACTGTTTTGATAGCCATGAAAGCTACGATGCCACCATACATCTAAAAGGATGTATTTTTATTTTAAATCAATCAATCAATAATAAATCAATTGGCATGTTGATAGTTCTTTGACTAGGTATGAAAAAAAGATCGATAGATAATTTAAAAATGTAATCAATTCTTTACGATTTGAAAGATGTATTAAAATTAGCCATACATATTGTAATAAATAAAAAAAAATCTGTTTATTTATTTGTATTCGAGATTTAAACGTTCTGCCTGTACGTTTCACCAGTAAGGAACTATGGACACATTTTATTTTGTACTTAATTGATTCCCCTGGACACGACTTCACAAAAATCAAACATGTAATTTTTCCTGTTACCTGTTTATTTATTTGCAATAGGACTCAGAAATATATTCCATTTATGTTTGCGAACAAACAATTCATTTTCAATTATCTTGTGCCCCCACGCATCCGAAAGCAGCGCTGACAAATGGCCTTTGCACTTTGAATTACAACCAATAAATCGTCTGTAACGCTTATTGGGTTTCACGGCTATGTTCGTTATTTTACTGACCCTAGCCTATACGTCTTGACTAGTTACAGGGGACTACGATGAGTTCTCGATAGGAATGTGAGGAACTCGATTCGTCATGCCACAGAATAGCTTGGGAATGTTGTTCTTATATTATTGGCAAAGAGAATATAAGCAGATTTTGATAGAACGCAACACATACTGAAATATTTATTGTAAAGAATCAGTATGTGCCAGGAACATAAACATAATGGAGATTTTATTCTGGTAACATTTATTTATTTACATTTAAATGTTTTTGAATTAAATTTAAATAATATTTTCATGAAGATAAAATATAAAAAGATTCTATAAACTGCTTATTTAATAATACTACAACATTTTTTATAATAAAATCTCGCGACAAAAATTAATAAAACATATGTACTTTGTCTGACATTTTGTTCCTTTATTTTTCGGCTTATAAAAATATGTTAAAAAGCACGAAGCCCTGTGTAGTTAATTTAAAAAACGCCGAGTCTAATCTTGATCGACTGAGGTATTATGACAAAATTATCAGATAAGCATTATCGAGTTTATGCCGATATTCGAGATCTGTCACGAACTCGTGATAGGGACATCTTACGAAATGTGAAACACCTACCGTAGAGTCCTAATTTGTTTTGGCAACATAACCAAGCAGTTAACAGCCTTAACCTGCGAGAAATAAAGGTTTTACTGCACTATAATTAGATACCAAGGTGGACGGTGAAGCATATTTCATTTGACCCTCGTTCTAACTGAACAATACTAGCAATAATAATTACTTCATATAGATATGAAATGGGGTGTATTGTAGGAATAGTGAAAATGGTACCCAATAACTTGTCTAGTAATTGGATTATAGTGGGATCGGCTCCCGCAGGGGTGTAGTAAATTCGATAGGTTTACAAACGATACAAATCGCGTTGTACGGAACGCCTTTGTTAATATTATAGGAATGTGCATAGAATCGTATAAAATAATGTACCAGAAGATAGATATTGACAATCTTGTGTACGAATGTATACATGTAATAAAAATGGAAAGACCGCGTATTTATACATCACATATATTTGAAAAAGGGGTTGGGAGACTCGGAATAAGCAATATTAAAAAGCCTACGTGCATTTTAGAAGTTTTGGTCGTCTGACTAATTCCGGCGTATAAGCGGAAAAGTCAAGATATTTATAATCGAAATAAGTATTCGACGCAATTATGCGAAGATTAATATGTTTACCATTCCCAACGTCCTTCCAAGACCGTCGGCATATATTATATTGTAACAAGATTCCCTTCGAATAACATTGTCCATCTCATCGCAGCCTCGAACGCTCGAATTCTCGCGAACAAATACTGTATTCTACAAATGTTCGTATTTGTTTTCGAATCACGTCCGCGGGGTGGGCGGTAAACAGCGGGGCGCGGGGGGAGGTAACGGGCGAAAAATTGCGTACCTATCAACTGAATTAGTATACCACCGTAAATGAGGGAGAGATGTCGTTCTCACCGAGATTCTCGCACTCCACGAATTTCGGTAGAACGGTAATGGTTACAGCGCATACAGTTACTGCTTCCTAATTAGATTGAGACCTTCTGCATTATACGAGTATGTTTCTGCTATTGACGTCGAGATAATTTTGGGCTCGCGAGGCCATTTCCTAATTGGATAAGAATGTGCTGGGGTCCTATTTGATCGCATTCGGGACTTGGTATATTTACAACTCTAATCATTTAAAATAGCAGTGGTGTTGTATACGAAAACATAAACAATATGATAGAATACATTTACGATCTGTATGTAATTGGTGCTTTAGTGCTTGTTTTTATATTGAGCTCAGGAACATTAAAATAATCATAAAGCCTAATAGTAGTAATACCGGGGCTAAATACTTACCTACAATCATTAAAATATAATAACTAAAAGTAAAGTAACTACTTACTATACAAATATTGCATTAATTACGTTATTAGTTGATCTTGAAGGTTATATAAATAAATAGGACAAAGCTTGCGACAAATGCGATTTTTTTTGTAAGAATGAAGTAACAAACGAGCATGCGGCCCACATGATGGTGAGCGGTTACTGCCACCCATGGACACTTGTGAGCAACTTCATATCGAACAGGGGCTCTATCTGGAGTCGATCACGGATGCGTTGCTACTCCCGAGGGTTAAGTTAAATGACAGTGTTCCTTTTGAATACCTCTAACTATAAAAAAACGCAACAATATACGTTGCGTAGTTTTAAAGATGAAAGCTTACATATGGACAGACAGACAGCGGGAATCTACTTTGTTTTATGTAGTGATAGGATGTCAAATCTCTACGCGACTGTCATTATTTCTTTCGCATACTTTAAACTCTACATTGCAATGACCGGAGTTGTTTTATATAAAAACAATAAAACGTACACACCATTTACTTTATTACTAGTATGTGTCTATACATCGCTGGAGCTAACAGAGCGTAGCTTTTATTGCATTTAGTGTAATGGATCGGTCGTATCCACGTTTGCTAACGTAATTACCGATGAAGCTTACTAAGTTTATAGGATTAGTTTGCTTAGCGACAATACGGGTAAGTTTATAGACAAGCCGATAATATTGTTGAATAATACAAAGCAATTAAGGTAGATAAAATAATCAAAATGTTTAAAATCGTAGATTTTTATTGTGTCAATAAAATATATCGAAAAGATAAAAAAACAAAAACAAATCAAACGCATTTTTTCAGGAAACTCATATTTGACACACATATTGTGGATTTTCTTAAAAATCTCGGGGTGTCCACCATATTGGATTTAGAATGACGTCACAAAAATGAAATCATGCATCTTGAACAATGAAAGATGAACTAAAAATATATATTTTACCTTATGAAGCTTCTGCAAACCATCATACTCGTACTTCCAAAATAAAAACATGGTCTGGCATTCATTATTAGTTTATAAAATGTATACCAATAAGTTCCTACCAATAAAGTAGGTATAACTCCTAACATCACAAATAAATTATAATTTTGTGTTCCTATATTGTTGTTTTGCTTTTTTTATATATGTATTATATTTCAAGTAATTGTAAATATTGTTACTTAATAATTTTATGGCTAACTAGTAACTTAACGGTTAATAAATAATTTGTATATCATATAATTCTCGTGAATCCATTATCTCTAACGAATCGCAGATACGAAGGCATTTGGGACCACAAAGTTCATAACACATGGTTAATTGGATCCTGCCCCGAATATTACTTGATGTGATTAACTGCAGTTTGTATGACAGCCCTAGGGGAATAAACAGCATTTGGCTAGATATATGCCATTTCGATAAATTGATCTAAGGCCATTGATTTGAAGTACAAGTTTTGGTTATATACCGAAAAGCAAAACTTTAATGGAATTTACTGTTCCCTTGAGTAGTCGCCTGAGTCTATGTGTTTAAATGGTGGGGATTTAGGCCATAGTCCACCTTTCATATGTGTCGATTTCCTCACGATGTTTTATTTCACTGAAAAGCAGTAATAACAAAAAAAACACAAGCTTTCTACAAGCATAGTCCCACATTAGGATTTTCTCCAGTGCCGAGGGTGCTATGGACATACAAAGACAAATACAAAAACACCCAGACCCAGAACAGAAATCTAAATTCATTATTCAGATGTCTGTCTGGCCGGGAATCGATCCTGGAACCCACTGCGTGTCAGACCGGTACGATGACCGCTCTGCAACCCTGTCGTCTTTATTTATGTTTAGCAAATATAACAATTATATTACACTATATAAAATATTATTCAATCGTCCCTCAAATAACCGGAAAACGCTCACCGAAGCGAAATATTTAAATTGAAAAATTTTAACCTCACTCACATGACGTCAGGGAAATAAGCGACAACAAAAAGGCATTTCCCCTATGAACTGCGAATCAACAAGCGTAAAACCTTATTCTGAACCGTAATATTTGCAAACACACGTCCAGCGAATCATTAGAGATTATAACGGGAATAATTCCACAGTGACGCTAACTTCGGCCTGTGAAATGGAATGAGATTCATTGGGCCAGAGAATTTAATCCTACAACGGGTGGGGCGTGTAATTGTATTCATGATCGTGCTGTGTGCGGTGGCCCTTATGCTAGCTGAGCTATCGATTTTACTGATTAGTTCCACCGCGGATGGGTGAGTGATAGGCGATATAAAAAACTCCTTTAAATGTTATGCCCGCCAGGTTTGAATGCCTTGACATCGCAAGTCTTGCAGCTCTTGTTACAATAATGATTTAAAGCAAATTGGGGGCGTTTATAGTTGTTTCTTACTCACATACCCCAGCGAGAGAAAATAAAGTCCCGTTATTGACGACCCACGTGGCTGAGCGGTTACCATATCGATCTAACGCGCTGTGCGTCCCGGGTTCGATTCGCGGCCAGAAAGGCATCTGAATGATGAGTTTAGATTTCTGTTCTGGGTCTGGGTTTCTGTGTATTCGTCTTTGTGTGTCCATGGCACCCACGACACAGGAGAAAATCCTAGTGTGGGGCTACGAGTGTAGAAAG